>LOEQ01005335.1:0-11209 GCA_001685075.1 Bramus lutescens
CAAGCAGGGTGGGAGAGGGAGGAGGAGGTGTGGGGGAGCGGGAGGGGATTGGGAGGAGGGAAGGAGGTGTAAATAATTGAATGGAAAATAAAATAAAATTCACGCAAGAAAATAAAAAAAAAGATTCAATATAGTGATGAATGCACTGGACCTAATGCATAGCAGTGACTCAATAAATGTGATTCTTGCCACGTGATCCAAGTACAAGCATAAAGGTGAACTTTAAAGGTACAATAAATGACTTTCACAAACATGAGAGTAAGGAGCTTGAAAAATTGCCAACATAAGAGAACTGACATAAAGGTATTTGAGATCTCATAGGAAAAACACAGAATTTGAGGGCCGGGGTAATGAAAAAACATATAAAATGGTTTTGTACTTTTTTTTCATGAAACCAAAACAATAAAAAAGCTTATTCAATAAAATGCCATAGATGACCTTTTTCTACACTCCAAATTATTAATGTAATTAATTCCATTTATCATCCCACCATGCTGAATCTCTAAAGAGGTACTCAGACATCTATAGTCTAAAGTTATAGAGGCTCACAGAAAGATGCAGCCTCTAGTCAGCCCAGTCCCCACATTAGAGGTTCAAGTTTTTGCATTATTGTGGGCTCAATGTCTACTGGATTCATTATTCAGCATTCTTTATTCCACTTTATAGACTGTGTCACATGCATGAAGCAATATCATTGAAGAATGGGCGATAGGACAAAATCAAAAGTCAGGAACTATTTGGGATGGTCTTTCATTAAGATATTTATATGACCAATACCTTTTTCTTAAAGTTCCCTTGTGGTCGATTTCAGAGGTTGATCTATTTGCCTTCCAACTTTTTGACAATGTGTCTGGCCTTCTTCAAGTGCAAAGAATGATGAGGCTGTGTTGAAAGGATGTTTAGCCCTCTGATGGCACATATTCTGTATCCTCATTCACAAATTCTATGCAGGGACTTATGAGTCACAATAAGAATTTCGAAATAAAAATTCCTTCAGGTACCATGAGAGACTCCAGATTCTAATATTTTATGCATATTAATGTTATCAATGTATCTTCATATATTTTGTACAAACATTAAACTTCATCCCAAGAAAAGTCTCAGTATATTTAAGTATAATCTTATACTTGCCCACTGTCCTAAGAGAACTTCAAAATGTTTGTGTAAAATGTAATTAAGTTTGGGATTGTAGCTAAACTATAGCTCTTGCCTCACACAAGTGAGTCCATGCATTCAATATTTGCTCCTCAATACCACACACTACAAACATAAGTATGTGTGTGTACATGTGTGAAAGTGCTTGTATAAGTATATGTGTTTGCATGCAGTGTATGGGTGCATGTGTATGTGTGTGTGTGCTTGTGTTCACGTGCTTGTGGGTATGTGTGTGGGAATATGCATATGTACCTAGGAGAGGAAGACAGGAAGGATGCTCATGTTTTCAGTCATTCCAGCCAACTTGGAGAATTCCAGCTAACCAGGGCTTCATAGTGAGATCAAACTTCAACTGAGAGGCAGACAGACTTGAGTGGGTTGTACCAGGCACAATCACGAAAGCCTCACCTAATGACAGGTGATTGAGGATGCTCTTCGCCTTTCATCAGGTTCACTGCCCAGTTTGCACACTGCAATATCCCATGGGGCTTATAGTAAAAGACTCAGAACAATGGTTGGTGACATTTTGTCTAATTGTCTTCTTATCCAAGTACTTTCGATAGATTCATATTTCTTTAGATTCCAGCCAGAGATCCTTTTCAGAAGGTGGGGATGACAAGACTACTTTGAAGACATTTCTGTCTTTAAGTAAATACAGATTCTTTCAAACTCAGAATCCTTTACTCACCACTCTATTCCAGCACCTATAAAGCGGCCTAAACCTTTGGTGTTGGTTTCCTCTGCAGTCAGATGATCCTACATCTACTGATCTGTGTGGCCCTCACCTGCATTGATTCTGTGAGAAATGAGAATAGATGAGGAAACATTTTTCCAGTTTTATGACCTTGCAAATAAGTTTGTGAAGGCTGAGGCACTCCCTGAGGGTTTGCTGTTTTCTTTCCCTGGCTTTTCAAACACTCACAGTCTGGCTCTTTATATCTCAATTGATCTGAGATACTGAGGATATGTTGTCAGGATGCTCTATAATAATGCTCAATACTTACCTTGTTCGTTTTTAAAGATAAAATGTAGAGATAATTTATCAAACTGATTTCTAACACATTAGGAAATATAAAAATATCAAGAAAACAAACATAGAGAAAATTGTTACTGGTGTCACTTTTAAATCACCAACACAAAAGTATTTATTAATTTTTCATTCTAAGCTAAACAGGATCATCGAAGGAGGTTACTGAAGCAGTGAAGGTCCTGACTGACAGTTACTGGAACTCTCAACTATAGGCTTTTATTATAAAGAGGGTAAAAGGCTCTTCCAGAATTTACAAGCATCAAAAAAAAAAACCACCCAAAAATGTTGCAATCACAGCCATAAGTGGGGTCAAACATCAGATAATACCTGTGGAAAATGTAGAAGGGAACCTATTCATTGTGGATTCAATTGAATCATAGAAATCTATAATTGTATTATACTGTTTTTTACTGCTTCTGTTTTACTTTGACCCCCTTCTGAAATCAATCACCCTACAACTAAATATATATTTAAACATGATATTTTGCAAATAGTCATGGGAAAGCATATTTTTTAAAATCTAAAGAAGTAAATATTACAAGGATAGCCTCTTAAACTAGCTGTATAAATTTTTATGATAGAAACAATATAAACCTTTAAATGCATTACATAAAGTTAGATTTTAATATTTTGCTTTAAATAGCTGTTATTATACATCCCCTAACATTCACAGCAGGGAAGCTTCATTAAAACATATAATTAAAAATTCTCTTTACTTGCATATTATTAAGTTCAAACAATTTTCTCCTTTTAAATATTTGAATGTTTTAATGACCAATGGAAAATTTATTTTTCTGCAAGCACATTTCATCCATGTCTTTATTATAGTTAATAAAATTGTTTTTATTTAAAAGTTTAAAATTAAGGAAAAAGTTATTACTAAGATAATAGATAATACACTTTGACATTAAAGAACACATACAAACATAACTAAGTTTGTTTAATGTTACTCTGTTGTAGCTATGTTTCTTCTATTTCCACAGCTGCTATTTATTTACTATAGCAGACTCTGATGAAAGTACCCTTTATCTATCCTTAGTAGTACTCGTGAACCATATAGACTGGCTGACATCGCCAGGGAGCTCCAGGGCTCATCCCTTCCCATTTCCCTAGAATTGCCATTGCAGATGTGCATCATATTGCTGCACAACTCTTGGATGAGTGTGTGAATCTGATGCAGATCCTCTTGCTTGCACAGTGACAAGGAAGCACCTTCTCATCTAGCCATTTCATCAGCCTAGTTTAAAACACAAAAAGGTTTTTATAGTAAGTCTTTACTTCTCAATGCTGTAAGTTGTTCAACGCTAATATCCAAGTCATTAAATTCTCTCTGCAGCTCTTTCTAGCCAAAGATTACTATTTTTAATCTTATCATATGGGCACTTTCTTTTCCTATCTGCATGTTTAATCTATTTACCTGAATAAAAGTGCATATTATTAAATTCCATATCAAGTTTTCTTAAAAACAACTACTTACTATTCTAAATTATTTTATCTTTTTTATTCACTCATGAATTTCTTCACATTTAGAGATTTTTTTTCTTGTTTAATGTTCTCTTGAGTAAAATGCTACTTGTAGTAATTCCTTTCAGGATTCAACAGCCAAAATATCCTGGGTGCCACACCCATGATGGAGAGTTGTGACTTTTTGACATTGCATCCCTGTCCTGTAAAAATTCAACACTAAGGAAACAGATTACTTAGTTTAGCTATTAACCACTTCAGGATTAAGTTAATGGTAAAACACAGTTATACATAAATATGTGTACAGTATTGTGGGCTTTGCAATGAAAATCTGTGTGTTTAAGATAAGAAAATTATTTACTGTGGTTCACTTATCCACTTATAATTATGTTAAGTATCCTAGGTAAATTATAATAACTGCAAAGGGTGGTAGTGGCCTGAACTGCACCAGATATTTAGTTATACTTAGAAATACTCTAAAGAATGTGGAAACCATGAGCCACAGTGAATATATGAAAGCATTTAGATTTTTAGAATCTGAATTTAAGTACTCAGGATGACAATTCTGCACTCATTTTGCAAATATTAGGTATCTCTCTAAGAATCTTATACATATGATATCTTTGAATTGTAACATATTGGAAATATAAAATTTAAAACATAAATGTATTTACATAAAATGCATTGTTTGGACATTTCTGATGTAATAAAGCAGAACTTTTATAACAGAAAAAAATGTAAAGCATGGTTTGCAATGGGCCAGGCGTTCTCTCTCACTTGTGATACACAAGGTTCAACAGTAGACTGGAGTAATGACACCAAGTTTGTAAAACACTTGTCAAGGTTAAAATTGCTTTCAACTGGATGGTCTTTCAATACAAATGTAAACAAGCCTTCAGGGTAGCTACAAGTATTATCTAGATCAGTTTAGCCTTTGGGCATGCATGTGAGAGATTAGATTAATTGACTTGCAAACCCCACCTTCACTGTCAGCAGCACTGTTCACTGGACTAAAGTCCTGGACTTAATAAAAAGAAAGCATATTAAAGTCCAGCAGTCCTTTCTTCAAATGCAGAGTGACCAGGTGGCTCCTGCTTTTGACACTATGAAGGGTTGCATCTTGAACTGTACTTAAAGCAAACCCACTTTCACTAAGAAGGTTTTGTCACAGTAATGAGTTGTGACTCATATGTCCCTGGAGTTGGGCCTATACTTATATATCAAATTAACAAAGAGTTTTCTTTCCTTTGAAATAGTATATATTTTAATTTTATTTTCTCTAGAAATTTTAATATCTATATGATTTTCTATTGCAACCCCTTTGGGGGGTTACATATCAAATATCCTGTATATCAGATATTTACATTATGATTTGTAACACTAGCAAAATTACAGTTTTGAAGTAGCAATAAAATAATAATAAAATAAAGTAATTTTCTGATTCGGGATCAACACAGCATGAGGGACTTGTGTTAAAGGGTCGCAGAATTAGGAAGTTTGAGAACCAATGCTGCCTTAGACTGAAGCAAAGAGATTTGAATCTTCAGTAGCCAGCAGTTTGTAGAGCAAAAAATAAGTCAAGGGACGTGAACATTCCTTTAGACTTCTCAACAAGGAGCAAATCTTATCATCGACATAGTAGACATTGCTAATGTAGTCAAAATCACAATTGAACATTTTTTGTGGAATGATGAAAGGCCATTTTCAACTATAAAAAAGAGCAGAGCTTTTATAAAATGTCATGTTGGAGTTAAAATACCTCTGACTTTAAGCAATTACTGTAGAGTAGACCTGGCACACTTCTGCAGTCTTCAAAGATCTAAAGAGATGGGACCAGTAATATTAATTTTGGATAAAACTAATTAATATTTTTTCTTTACCATTTTCCTTTTCTTTTTCAGTCATGACAAACTGGGTGCAAAGTCATCCTTTTAATTTCTACCTTCTGATTTGTCTGTTCTCAAGTTCAAAAAAAGTTTCTATTTCTGCTTAATGTGTTATACTTTTCATTGAGAAGTCCCTGCTCAAACTAAGTCTCCTAAACTCATGGCATGACTTTGGACCCTTTCTTGGTAAGAAACTCACTAGTGAATACAGATAGCCTTTTCTCACTTCTCAGAAACAGCAGCTGCTGAGGGGTAAATTATATTTCATGCAGATTGGATTCACTCAGGAATATGATGATTCAGTTAAGAGTCCAGAGAAGAGCCTTAGATTTACCTTCAAGTTGCAATAAGCAGAAAGCAATAGTGTACTCATTCTTATTAATAAACAATACTGCATCATGCACACCATTTCAAGTTCATGCTCACTGAGCCTAGATAATGAAATACACTTTGGATCTTAAAAGTCATGTAAAGCTACTGTAGTGTCTTTCTTTTGGAATCATTGATTTGAAAGTCATCAGAGCTCCACCTTACTGCCTAGCTTTTCTAAAGTCAATAGTGTTCTGTCAAGGGCATGCCTTTTAAAACAGGACAAATGGAGTAGCGAGGCAACTCAATGTTCTTTCCTGGCTGTCTCTGAAACCCTCTGCTTATACCTCCTGCTGTGTTTTCTACTGCTAAATGTAGCAAGAAAGGTAACAAAACAACGTTTTACACTTTAATCCATTTTTAATAAGTTAAATATCAACTGGAGGAAAAATGTTGTTTCTTGCTTTAAGATGCCCTGTTCAATATTTCCATATTTTGAAATATATATTTGTTGGAGACACACATATGTTCACACACAAACACAAACATACACATTCTCACACACAAAGACTGTAGATGGGGTCATATATCTTGATAAAAATTGAAACAATGCTGCCATTTAATTCTTTAGTGGCCAGCTCAAGGTTCTCTTTAGCCCTTCACATCTTAGAAGATCCCCATAAGAGCCCTGACAGGCTCAGTCTTCCAGTCAAGTGGAATTTAAGTAGGAAGATGTACAGATAGCTGAAGACTGCCTCCACAGGGAAAGTTGTGTCCTGAGGCAATTATTAGATTGACTCAAATGAAAACATTTCCTACTGTGGATGAGATAATGTTTGCTTGAACTATTCAGATTAGCCATCTATAATAATTAAATACATTAACTTATTCTTCACTCTGCTTTCCCTGTGAAGAAACAAACTGGCTTTATTAAAAATGCAATCACAATTTATCTAAAATATTTGCCAATTTACAAAATAATCTGATTACTGAAATTACCTGGCACAAGCAAGAAGGAAACATAACACACAACAAACCCACTTAGGAGTGGGCATGTACAGGCCTGGGGAAGTCCATGTGCAGAGAGAGAGAGGAAGAAGGCGCATCCAGCTTTTAAAAGCTGCCTAGTGCATGTGCGTGGGGGTTGACGTGGCTACCTCATACGCAAATGATGGGGCTGAAGTATGTACTCAAGGGCTTAACTGAGTCATATGTGGATGATGCAACCATACATGTGTACAAGGGCTTAGCTGAGTCATGATGTAATCTACCCTGCATGTGGGTCACATGGAGCCCTTTACCTCTCCGGAGGCCATTAGGCACTTCTGCCTGAGGGCTTGTCTGCGTTATTATGGCTGAAATCATTACAATTACTTTAAAACAAATTATACACTTAAAATCTAAAGAACTAGGCCCAACTCCCTTGAGGAAGTACTGAAAATAGGAAAATACTCAGCACATCACAAAGTTATTTTGCTTTCCTCAAACTTATTCTTCCATGTGATTTTCTTACAAAAATCATATTTAGATATATTTGTCTTTAAATCTGTGAAGGAGATCATTACTCACATTTTATATGATTGATCAAGTTTTTTCATAATTATTGAATATAATATTTTGTGGCTGTTAAATAATATTGTGTGTATCTGTATGTGTGTGTCTATGTGTCTGTGTTCATGTATAAGGTTGGCCTACAGAAGGCTGCTGGAATATCCTCATTTTTATATCCTGATTTTTTTCATCTATAATAACCATTTAGTTTTTATACGTTTCAGGGTTTATCTAATTATTGCTTATTGCAGAATAATCCTTTGTGTATTACTGTGAATATGTAGTATGAGCAGTCTTGAGGACATACCATGAGACACAGAGCAAGCATGATGGGAAGTGCGTAGACAAGGTAATCGAGCCTTGGTGCAGCACATAGATTAATAGAAATTGGTGAAGTTATAAAAGCTAGCTAAAAAGTGAGCCTAAGCTATCAAGACGAGTGTTTGTAATTAATATTAAGTCTCTTTGTGGTTATTTGGGAGCTGGCTGGCAGGACAGAAAACCATGCCTACAGTTACTACTTTGTGGAGTGTTACTAATGGAAACTGGTGCCATAGACTTTCTACATTCCATTCCTTTTAGCCTCTTCTTCACCACAAGCTTTTAACATCAAAGTTATTTTGTTAAGTGACTGATTTTCATCATGATATTACTTTTGATATTTCTTCTAAATAGTTATTTTTAATTTTTAATTATATATGTGTATCTTGAGGTTTTATGGCTGTGAAGAGACATCATGACCACACAACTCATCTAAATGAAAACATTCAATTAAGGCTTACAGTTTCAGAGGTTTAATTCATTATTATCATGGCCAGAAGAATGGCAGTATGCAAGCAGACGTGACACTGGAGAACATCTGAGAGTTCTACATCTTGATGAGCATGCAGCAAGAAGTGAATCTCACACTAGACCTGGCTTGAGCATTTAAGATCTCAAACAAGCCCCCTAGAGACAGGCTTTCTCCACAAGGCCATACCTACTCCAACAAGGCCACACCTCCTAATAGTGTCATTCCCTATGGGCCTACGTGATTCATTTTTATTCAAACTACCACATTGTGTATGCATGTGTGGTATGTGTAAGTGAATGTAATGCTCATGTTGGACAGAGGAATAGAATGTCCTCAGAGACAGAACTACATGTAATTATGAGCTATCAGATGTAAAGTTTGGAATCAAACTCAAGTGCCCTGTAAGAATAGTACATATTGTTAACAGACAAGCCATCTCTCTATTCCTTGACTTGATAGTTCTTGATTAGGGAGAAATTGAGAAGCATCCTCTCTGAAAACAGTTTTTAAACTCTGATTATGTGAGTTACCTTAAAAAAAGAGAATCTTGAAAGAAATTGAAAATTGTCTTCTATTTCTTTTCTTTTTTGTGTTTTTGTTTTTTGAGACAGGTTTTCTCTGTGTAACAGTCATGGAACATGCTCTGCAGACCAAGCTGGCCTTGATTTCAAGGGTCCAACTTCCTCTGCTTTTGGGGATTAAAGCCTGTGTGCCACTATTGCCTTTCTATTTTCTTTTTATTATCAAGAATGTGTGTATTTAATTAGACTCAGCCCAATAGCTGGGAACACACAGAAGAAATAAAATTCCATGTAGAGGGTATAAATATCTGCAGTCATTTCTGAGAATTTCCATATACCCAGGCGCTCTATAAATGGCATGGACATAATTACAAAATAAATTATTATTGGAACTAAGGTGATTCAAGTTCAGGGATAGCCACTGTTCCATATGGAACACATACTATTATAGTAGCCCAGGTTGTTCTTAGAACATTTATTTATTCTCTCTCTACCTCTTTCATATCAACCAGCTGTTCTTAGAGAATGGATGAATTTTAATGCATGTGCTGCTGCCAAGCCAGTGTCTGATGAACAAGGAAATGCTGAATATCATGAAGTTCACCATTTAGAGCCACGTGCATCTCTGGTGATGCCTCTAGGAGATTAATTATGTCACTTAAGAAAGATGTGGATGAATGAATTACCACACTCTAAAGATTGATTGACAGGATTTAAGAAATTAAACCAGAGAACACAAGCTGCATTATCTTGGATGAAATATAAAATACAAGACTTGTGATTCTAACCTGCATAAAATCATATATCATGTAAGGCTTGACAGATAAACACTTAGGTAGAACAAAACTAGGCTAAAAGACATAAAGACCCTTACTAAAGCCCTCATATCCAGCCATAGTCCAATATATGATGCATGCTAAAGTGAGTAAAAACCTAACATTCTTCATTGTGTTAGTGTAGAGATTGATATAAGAAAAAAGGATAACTTATTTTTTAATAGACGAAATTTTATTTGAGATGGGAAATAATGGTATTTTTATTTGTCAAAACTAAAGGATATAATAACCTCACCATAAAAGTTAGAGGAGACAGATAGCGTGCCATGGGTATTCATAGTGACAAGAGTCATCGATCATATGTCTGATTTTTTAATTATTTCTAACATGGAAATACTCCTTTTCTAATTATTACAGATATTGATTCCAGAAGGCTAGAAGTAGAAGAAATAAAATGCATATATTGTATTCTTAATCCTCAGAGAATCATGTCCCTCTAGTTGGAAGACATGCTCTCATTCCTAACTTAGACAAGGCATGTACACAGCATAATATGTAGTGATGAAGTGAGCTTATTTACTTCATCAATCCACACAAGCAACAAATCTCATACTGTTTCAATTGTCAAATTTGAGGGTCAAGCTGTCCCAGGAGAGGCCAAAATATTCTTATTATTATCATATACATACAATAGTTTCATTTTTATTTAAAAGAAAGAGAAAATTGTAACAGAGTGTCTATATCTTTTCCTGAGAGAATTCTGTGAGGGAAAAACCAAAATTGAGTAATATAATTCTGAGAATTCCTGCAATTGATACTTTAAAAATGACCTTGCATTTGTTAATCCACAAATTCAACAAAGTATAAAAAGAATGGCAATAATAGAGTTAAAGGAAAGAATGTCCCAGATATTACGAGGTACAAAGTAAAGCATATACAAGTTTTCCTAACTATGAATTAGCCAGTGACCATCATGAATGAATACCCATAGAATATCTAGATAGAGCTCTAGTCATTCAAAGAGGCACTTACCCATAATTCCTTCAATGTAATCTGTTATCACACATGAAATTTCTTAGATGATGTCATGTGGTGGTTTAAAAGAAAATGGTCCCCACAGGGAGTGACACTTTTAAGATGTGTGGCTCTTTTGGAATAGGTATGGTCTTGATGGAGGAGGTGTTTCACTCTAGGAATAGGCTTTGGGGTATGCAATGCTCAAGTACACACAACGTGATACACAGTTGCTTCTGCTGCCTGTGGATCAAGATATTGAACTTTCATCTCCTCAACTACCATGTCTTATTGCACACTGCCATGAAGATAATGGACTAAACTTCTGAACCTGTAAATAAGCCCCAATTAGAGGTTTTAATTTATAAGAGCTGTCATGGTCATGGTGTCTCTTCATAATAATGGAAATCAAAACTAAAGCAGAAATAAAGGCATAGTGCAGTAACTATGCTTTACCTGATTACTATTTAATGAGCTATTTCACCTCATTTGTTAAATGTCAGGGATCAGCCTTGACAAAAATATCTCTCGCCTGAGTAAAGGCATGGGGATTTAGAAATATAGTAAGGAATATGAAGACACAAATAAAAATAATAAAATGCAGAAACATGTAGGATAGTAACAGGAGGGAATTTCCTCCATGAATACTGAAAATTTACCCATGATGTAGGAGGGTCATCTGTCTATGTGTTACTTTCATTGGTTAATAA
>LOEQ01005335.1:20816-38281 GCA_001685075.1 Bramus lutescens
TTGGCCTTTTGATAGGCCAGCCCTTAGGTGGGTGGAGTAGACAGAGCAGGATTCATGGGGAAAGAAAGCAGAGTTAGGCAGATGCATGAAGCTCTGGCCCAAGATGGACGTGGGTTAGAATCTTCCCCTTAAGCCACAACCCCGTGGGGTGATACACAGATTACTAGATATGGGTTAAGCAAGATGGTAGAGTTAGCCAAGAAGAGGCTAGATATAATGGGCTAGGCAGTGATTAAATGAATACAATTTGTGTGCTGTTATTTCGGGGTATAAGCTAGCCGTGCAGGAGCCAGGTGGGACGAAAATCAGGCCAGTCTGATGCTCCATTCACTACAACAAAACATCCAGAAAATCTGGGACGCTTTGGAAAAACCAAAATTAAGAATACTAGGAATAGAAGAAAAAGATTCCCAGCTCAAAGGCCCAAAAAATATTTTTAGCAAAATCATAGAAGAAATTTTTTTAGCCTAGAGAAGGCTATGCCTATAAAAGTAGAAGATGCTTAGAGAACACCAAAAAGACTCGACAGCAAGGAAAGCCCCCTTGTCACATAATAACCAAGCACTAAACAGAGAGAATGAAGAAATAATATTAAAAGCTCCAAAGGAAAGACAAACTAACACATGAAGTCAGACCTATTAGAATTGTACCCTACTTCTAAATGGAGATCCTAAAAATCAAAAGTGCCTGGACAGATATGCTGTAGATTCTAAGAGATCACAGATGCCAGCCTAGAATACTATGTCCAGAAAAACTTTTATCACCATAGATGGAGAAAATAAGATACCCTGTGATAAAGTCAAATTTAAACAATGTCTATCCACAAATCCAGCTGTACAGAAGGTCTTAGAAGGAAAATTCCAATCTAAAGTGGTCAACCTATACACATGAAAACAGAGAAAATAAATAATCTCACACCAACATAACCCGAAGATGGGAAACACACACACACAATAGCATCACCGCCACAATCAACAACACAGAACTTCAAGAATTAACACTCATTGGCTATTTATATGTCTCAATATCAGTTGATTCAATTCCCCAATTTAAAAAACACAGACTAATAGAATGGATATTAAAACAAGACCTACCCTTCTGCTGCATACAAAAGCACACCTCAACTTTGAAGGTAGATATTACCTCAGACTAAAAGATTGGAAAAAAATTTCCAAACAAATATTCCCCCAAATCAAAGTTGTGTGGCTATTCTAATATCTAATTAAATAGACTTCAAACCAAAATTAGCCAAAAGAGATGGGGAAGGAAACTGCATACTCATCAAAAGAAAAATCCACCAAGATGACCTTTCAGTTCTCAGCATCTATGCTCCAAATGCAAGGGCAACCATGGGTGTAAAAGAAACATTACTAAAGCTTAAATTATACATTGACCTTCATACATTGATAGTGGGAGACAGACCTCAATACCCCAATTTCACCAATGTTTAGGTCACCCAGATATAAACTAAACAGAAAATAATGGAGTTAACAGACTTTAGGAACCAAATGGACCTAACAGACATTAAGAAAACATATCATCCAAACAACAACAACAACAAAATACACTTTCCTCCCAGACTGGCCAAAAATAAATATGGATGAGTACATTTGTAATCTCAGTGATGAAGAGGCAAAAACATGACAGTCTTCAGGGCTGACTAGTCAGCCAGCCTGGCCCATTTAGTGAGTTCCAATCTCTCTCTCTCTCTCTCTCTCTGAGAGAGAGAGAGAGAGAGAGTTATATATATATAAATATATATTATATAGACTGTATATAATATATATAAAAGTATATATATTATATCTAATATATAGAGAAAGAGAGATAGAGACTATGTATATACTGCAGAGACTATATATATACTGTACTTCTGTACATGCTATACATATGTGTATGTATATATATACTAGGCTGGACATTGCCTGAAAACTCTGAATGATATCCAAGATACCTGAAGTTGACCTTTGGCCTGCATGCATGCTTACTCATGTACTTGCCACACAGACAAACATTCACAGATATAAACATGAACATAGTAAAACATGCTCACAAATTACTTCCTGTGTAAATGAGGATTTCAATTCAAATTTTGTTTTTAAATATTTGTATGTTATAGTAATAAAGTATATATAATTAAACTTTTCCCCCAACAATCTATTGTTTATTCTAATTACTAAAGTTCTTCTTTATATATTCCTAAAAATTTGATAACCTTTTAATTTTTTTTTCTGAAACATGTTGTAAAACCAGGGCATTGATTTGTGGGTTCAGGCTTGTTTTGGGTGCCCAGTCACTACTAGTTCTTTTGAGGAACAAGAGTCCAACTCAAACAACTGAACATGCACTCTGAACTCACAAGTCTTCCATTATCTCTGTAGATAACAATAGATACCATTTGGTCACATTGACTAATAAACAAACCCCAAACTAAGGAAAAAGAGCAGGTGTTAGTATCTTAATGAAAGATCACTATGTTAAATATATACAAATGAATGCCATTGTTGGTATGACCATATATTTTTTTCAGCAATGCAGGTTTATTCATGGATTCAAATTTCAGATATATCAAGCAAAACTTGTAAGAAGATATTTTAATTTTCTCCAAATATAAGACTCTCTATGCACCACAAAATAAATAGATAAGAAATAAATAAAATAAAATAAAAGAGAAATGGTTTGGATATTTTTCAACTATCTGCCATGAATTGCTGAGAAAATCAAAATATTTTAATTTACATAAGCACTTAATATTAAAATTGTTCTACAATTGAATTAGATTTACCTAGTGATATAAAAATTGTTTTATTTTTCTCTTGAGTTAATTTTTGGAGAACAGGAAAACTCTTAATTTTATATCTAATAGCTTTAGATGTATCATACATCAATAACAATGTTTATATAAAAAATAAATTAAAACCAAACTAACACTATTTCCAATTTTCAGGTCCATTTCTATAACTATTTCCAATTGACAATAGTGAAAAAAAAAAGCCAACTCATTCCCCATGTCATTTGGACAAGATCTGTGTATCTTACAGGACTGAAAATTTGTTAGTAGGGAAAATGTATATGCTGAAAATCTATTTAAATGCTATTAATTGTTGCTTGAAGACAAAAACAATTTCAAGATTAATTTTATTATTCCTAAGCTTTGTTCCACAATCTGCATGAAGTCAGTGAAAACAGTTCCAAAACAAAGGTGATAATGAAATTATTTGCCTCATAAATTTTTAAGCACTAAAATGCTGATGTCAAATGAACAGAGCCCACATAATTGCAAACTCTGTGTGGTCACTGTTGCTACGAGATGTCATACTATTGAATGAAACAACAGACTGAGCTGAATCACTGCAATGAATCATGCCTTTGGTGGAATCAGTTTGGAAAGTATTCATTTATATAATACTGCCATCCTGAAGGGAATTTTAGATTTTTTTTTTTGAGCAGTATTTAGCATCATTCCCAAGATAAACAAGACAATCTGGCTGGGCAGTGGCGGTTTGTGCCATTAATTCCAGCACTCTGGAGGCAGAAGCAGGTGAATCTCTGTGAATTTAAGGCCAGCCTGGTATACAGAGTGAGTTCCAGGACAACCTACAAGAGAAACCCTTTCTTGAAAATCCAAAAAGAAAGAAAGAAAATAAGATCCATCTCATTATTACTGGTACCTCACATTCTTTTCAAATTTAGGTAATACTTAATTATCAGATTTATCATTGTCATAACAGTGTTAAGAAAAATGATAACTAAATAAAACCCACCAACTATATTCTAAATTATGTGTCACTTTATCTATTTTCTGGCTACAATCTTATCTGATTCATAATTTAAATAAAAGTGAATGCACATCAAGGGGCTCCTCTAAAGAAAAAATGAAGTTTTAAAGGGGATTTTTGCAAGAAGAGACAATGAATGTGCCCGTTTCATATCTCGGTAGTGTCACATATGACTCATATGATAGGTATGGCCAGTGAAGAAAGCAGCTATGGAGAGTGTGTACTACAATGTCGCACTTAAACTGTTAAGTGAACCCGTAGTCAGTAACCACTGGGACCTATATTTACAAATTAAGCCTAAAAATTATTGAAAACTGAAATAACTCCTAGTTTGAATATGTTGCACACTTTTTGTTTTCTAAGTCACTCTCATGACTGAAAGGCACATAGATTGGCTTTGGTTTAATGATGGCTAATGGACAGCGGCACATGCTATGCTCCAAAATCTTGTTTAAACCCCAAACTACAGATGCTTAGTTTCTGTTCCTTATTGGCTAAACAAGGACTGTAAAATATATTGTGTTTATTGTATGAATTGTCATCTGAACATGATCTAGAATCTAGAGACAAGTCTGGACATTACTGTGATCTTCTGGATTCACGCAATCTCAGTGGGAAAACACACCCTAGCTGCTGGACTGATTCAGAACAATCTGAGCACCAGCCTTCATCTCTGTCGGATTCCTAACTGCATAACATTGTGACCAGCTGCTTCCACAAGTTCCTACTGCCATAAGGGGTTGTACCCTGGAACTGTAAGGCATAATCATCCCTACAGACTATCCCCTGCAACTGTGAGCCAGAATTAACCATTTTTGATTTAAGCTGCTTTTGCCAGTTTATTTTGTCACAAGATAAATAAATAATAAACATATGGTGCAACACCTGACACATAGCAAATATGTCAGTAATAAATGTTGTTAATAAATATTGATTGCCCAAAGCCAGAAAATGTGTATCTGAGAAAAATATCAAATCATAAATGCATTTCATTGTGTTCTTATCACACTGAAGCCTCTTGTAGTCACTATATCAAATGGAAAATTGAGGCAACCTTGTTTTGTCAAAGGTAAATATATTTGTGTGTATGTATGTCTGTGTGTGTGTGTGTGTGTGTGTGTGTGTGTGTGTGTAAATATAGCTGATCCTGCTGCTAAAGCAATGCACAATAAGGAAAAATTATCTTTGCAAAGAGGAAAGCAGTCATAGAAATCTTATTAGGGTTTGGCCACAGAAACAAATCAAACTAAAAAGAATGGCTTGAAATATACTTCTTTTCTTTCCCTAATGTCTCCTTGTGCTATATGATAGGTGCTATTTATTCTGAACTAACTTAGACAAGTCCCAGCTCACTCACATGTGATAGGGTTGCAATTATTAAGCAGTCTCATTTTTGTTATTGAAAATGAAAAATCTCTGAAAATAGAGTAGAAGCCAAATGTAATATGAAGTTACATTACAATGCTATTTGTAAAGCCATGATAATATAGTGAACAATATCTCATAAAAAAAGATGTATGGGCACAGCAGAAAACTTATCAAACACTCAATGGCTTTCCTTCTGATAGCTCCATAGGCCAAATTTCAAGATTATTAGGACATTCTAGTACCTTGGGCAGCTATGAAAGTTTTTTTGTAAAGAATATGGGTGAAGCAATGATGGAAGTAATCTGTTTTCTCCATCCCTCTGGTGACTATTAGAACAATAGATTCCAACAAGAGGTCGCCTATTATGCAAGAAAATAATTCATTTAGAGGAACAGCAATATTGCCCATCAAAGGAGAGTGTGACATTAAAGTAATGGTATTGTCTCAGGCTTGTGTAATAAGAAGTGTAGTTTCTATACGGTGTGCTCAAGGGTCCAGCATGTAGTTGGTATCTGATGAATCAGTCTAAGGATAAATCAGTTTTATTATTAAAAATTATGTCTAGATAGAAATCATGGTAAATTTCAAGGGCGTTAAAAGCAAACAACAAGAAAATACAGCAAGATTTCGAAAGATGTTTCAAGTGCCATTCCTGACAAGTCACAGGTAGAGGAAAAGCACATATTCTCCATCTTACTTCATCCTTGCTAATCTACTTAAAACAGATATTCGGCTTTGTGCATCTAAAGCTACCAAAGAACTCAGGAAAATCCATGTCTAATTCCTCACTTTCCATTCAGTGGTCTTTGCTGCCTGCATATTGGTGAGTAAAATGCTCACTGTGATCACAGTAGCCCAGCCCCCTTCCCTGGCTCCTCATCTACAGACTTAAGATTATTTACTGAAACTGGAAAATTTCTTAGCGTTCATATTATTCTTGAATATTTATGTTATAAAATGTTTGAGGTGTGAAACACTTGGATTAAAGCATCTCAAGTAAGAAATATGTCCCTTTTGGTTCTTTTCCTTGGCTCTACCTGGTTAATAGATTGTTGGTCCACTACCTTCTTACATACCGAAAGGACTTGAACAATTGAAAATTAGTAATTTACCATCATATTTGCTATGATATTTCCAAAATACAGCCAATACTAATTACATAAGTCTGAGATCCAAAGACAGCTTTGGGGAAAATAGCTATATTAATGTGTTAAAATAGTATTTGTAGTGATGTACACAAAGAGCATTAAGGTTTTACCTCACTTATCTCTAGATAGACTTCTATGGGGGCAAGCAATGTGGGCTCACTCCCATCTTGTTTGTCAGTCAGAGAGTTTGGAGATTACTTAAATGATCAACAAGCATAGTTGCATGTCCCAAATCAGTATGTGATTGGTTGATTCTTTCAACATTAAAATAGCTCCCTCAAGTAGGTCCATGCCATCCTGACAGGTGGCCACAATATGCAAATGTACTCCTGCACTTTCTTTCATATCTATGAGGTCACCTGCCAAAGGGGCGGCCTTCATCAGACAAGATCTAGAGCAGTGTCACTACCTAAACAACAGAATGCTAATGACTTGATGTCTCAGAGTGATAAAGCTACCGACTGTATGAGCTATACGTTGTATTATGTTAATAAACTTTTAGTTACCTTCTCACCTTCCCAGTTTACTTTGGTTATAAAAACCTGTGGGAAAATAAACACAGTGATTACAGTCATCACTGAAATACCCTCCCGCTACTATTCTCTGTTTTCTGTGGTATTATCTTTATGTGTCTTCATATTCTTTACTTATATTTCTTAAATTCACACTCCCGTGCCCTGGTGATTTTGTTAAGGCCCGTCCTCAACAGACTTCAATTTTCTAAGCCCACATAGAAACAAGGGGGACTATTATATAATTCCAACATGTCTACCTCTACTTTCTATATGTTCCTAAATATAACCTGTTCAGTCCATACAATGTGGCTTTTATGTGTTTTCAGGAATGACGGTTTGTCACTGAACAACCAATTGGCATGCTCTCCCTTGGGCAGGAACACTTCTCCCCCTCAGCTTTACTAGTTGCCTAGAGTTGTTTGTGTAAGTCTTAGCCCTGTGGATTTTCCCGCAAGCAGTTGGGCATGATTGTTGATGACTTCCTTGTTCTTATAACCATCCATTTAGCTATGTTATTATAAAAACTAATCCACATGCCTAGAAGTTTCAAATGTATGATCAAACTAATGCTTAAAGATATCACATTCACAAGTAATGTATATATCTGTATTACAATGATTAATTCTGCTTTCTGAAAAGCTAAGATCAAGAAGAAAAGAAAATTAACTCTTTCAACAGGTTTATAATGACATGTTCCACTTAAAGTTTATATTAAAACCTTTTCAATTTAATTTGGTATTTGGATATGACCAAATTTTAAGAATGTGGACTTTTAAAGTTTTATTTTGTGTTAGTTATGGGTCCATATGTGCCCATGTGTGGATATGTGCGTGTGAGTGCAAACACCAGTGGAAGTCAGGGAAGGGCAGCTGATACACCACAGTGGGAGTTACAGACGCCAGAAATGTGTTCTGGGAACTGAACTACTCATGTCTTCAAAGAGAAGCAAACACTCTTCACTACTAAATCACATCTCCAGAACCAGACTGTGAATTTTTCAAGAAAAATATTTATAGGCACTTCAAGCTTATATGGAAAATATTAAAACAATGATAAGGTAGTGATAATGAGCTTCATTAATTGGCTCTCTTAAAATAAACAATTGATAATTCTCAGAAATTGAGTTCTAATTTTAGTCTCTTCCCTTTTTTGAATTTCATTTTCTTTCATGAAAAAAACAGGAGAATGCAGGATGCTCTGTCAAATCTTGTTTCAGTTCTGCAGTTTACCTGCTGTGTTTATCTTGTGGAGCAGTAACATGCAAAACATGTGAGCCACACACCATTTAATTCTCCATTGTCACAGAAAGTCCCACATGGCAGAGACCTGTATTATATTCTTGGCTCTTCAATGGCCAGTGTTTCTTCTGTAAAAAATCATTTTTTTATTTCCCAAATTTCTGTTTTCTCATCTATAAACTCGGGTATTATCAGCTGCCCATCTCAACTTCTAATAGAGGGATGGCAAATATTTGAAAATTATATACTAAGAGCTGTTTTTTCCTTCATGAAAGACTGAAAACAGGCTCAAATGTGGTACTTCTTAAATATTAAAAAGCTTTCAAAATAACAAATCAGAATTTATATTATTATTTAATTGTGATAGAAATAGAAAAATACATAAATTTCAACTTGCAATATATATTCTTATATATTTAACATAAATCCTCTAAGGATATTATTCTATCAAGCCATTGACTTTTAAAAATATTTATTTCTGAATTAACTGTTTATCCCTCACTTTATTTGGATGCTGTCATACTAATTTGAATGTTTAGATATTGGTAAGCAATCATTTTAAATTGTGGCCTTGTAAGAGTTGCCCTGTCACCTTGCATGCAATTGCGATCACACCAATTTCATTTTTGTACTGTAGGCTTCCAATTCCGTTGGGCTTACATCATGAACTTGATGGATGAGATAGACTGTTGTGTCTGCTTAGGCAGGTGTGAGATAAATTACTGGGCAGGCTATGATCTTTGTGCAAATTACTCTCCTTGACTACAATATATATCGATGAGATGTGTCAAGGCTCATATACACACTTGTCAATTGCATTACCCAGGTGATGAAAATACAAGTTAAGAGAGCATCCAAATGAAGAGGAAGAAATTCATTGTGTCATAGGATATTAGTGTGAAAGCCATCACCCTAAGCTGGAAATATGATAGGGTAAAACCTTTCATAGATTTTATAGAGAAAAAGGTTCAAGTCACTTAGTCAAATATACATAATTATATGTCTCATCTTCATCCTAGATTAGTTTTACTTAATACAAATGAAAGTGAACAAGACAATTTGAGGGCTCTATGTGGAACAATCAGGAGAAAGGCTTATACCTTAATATCAATAAATTTTGACTACTCATTCAAATTAAGAGTCCTTTCGTATTGATTTTTTAATACAAAATATTGCTGTGTAAAAAGATTGTATACGTACATGAATATTTTACATAGTATCTTGTTAGCAGATGTCCAACTTGTATTCACAGGAGTAAATATACTCCATGTCTTAAATGTACAGGAGATTAAACCTTTGTACATAGGAATAAGAAATACTCCATGCCTTACATATTTAGAAGACAAAATCAAGAGTCAAAATGACTTTCTGAAGGATGCTTTATTATTTTTATAAAATGTCTGCATTTTTCTGTTTATTAATGAAAACATAATTTAAGGCCAAGTTTGTACGCACAAATATCTATTCATCAGAGCAGAAAAACTTAAGAAGATATCTGGTGACTCCCAACAATTCTATGTATTACCAAACGAACTCCAGGCAACACTGTACTATCAAAAATCTAAAACGATATGAATCACCCTTCATTCTTTAGCCTAAGCTAGTTAGGACTAGTGAGTTACATTAGAGTCATAAAGACAAGCATGTAGGTTTTAAAAGGAAATTTGGAATGATCATAAGATACGGTAACAGACTGAAAAGTGGGGAAATACTCTGAATTACTTAAGAATGGGTCTTTCTTTTGTGTTGTGTTCTTGCTCAGAAAATTCCCTATTTCTAGTCATATCTTTCTCAGTTAAACATAATTCATAAATACTGATGATCAAACTTGCCTCAAGAGGAAGCCCATGGTCTCTCAAAAACACATTCCATGGGCCAGAGAGATGGCTCAATAGGTGGTAGCCTTACCCACGTAGTCTGACATCCTGAACATCATCTTTATAGCCCACATGTTGAAAAAAAAAAAAGAACTATCTGATACCACTAGTTGTACTCTATATGTGTGTATGTGCCCTCCCAGAAATACAGGCCAATTTCATGCTGCATTAGCGGATGGGTGATAACTGAAATAAATCAGTGTAAAGAAAACAGATCACATAAATATTACTTTACTATGTATATGTTTTCAAAAGGTCCAATATTCAAACACAAAACCCTGTTTTCATATATACTTTTTATTATAAATATCACTTACCCAAATGAACAAACTTTAGAGTTTAATAGGCAACAGCAAGGAAGTGTGGACCTAGAGAGTCCTGACAGCCTCCTCTGGATGCCCTGGTCACCAGCAAGGGGGAAAAACAGCTGCAGCTGAGGCCATCACCACCTTCACAACCGTGAGCAGCGCAGAGAGGTCAACACCCTGTAGTCGCCTGACACTGACACCAAGCCAGTAGCCCCAGCCCAGGCAGTCCCACTCTGCTGCCTACGTTTGGGGACAAGGTCACTGCAATGAAAATCATGTGAACAATAAAATGGTTCAGTGTAAGGAATGGATATAATTCCATCAATGGAAGGACGTAAAGAACAATGTGTTTGTACACTAGATCACCATAACAATAACATCAGGAAGTACCTTCGCACTGCAGATGGAAACACAATGGAGTTTAATGTTAAACCCCTGCAGAGGCAGTAAATGTTATATGTAGGCCCTGTTAGAATCCCATTTCAAGGCATCCAATATGCAGCCAGCCTTAGCCTTCAGAGATGCTACTCAGGGTCCTCCACAAAATCTCCAGCGTAGGAAAGAAAATGATGATTGGAAAAGACAGGCCCAACAACACAGGTCCTGAAGCATGTAAGTTTCCCCACTCTACTGTGTGCAAGACCCTGCAGGCATTGACCACAGTATTCCAACCCTCCTGTGCAGGGGGAAGTGATGGACAGTGCTGACAACCAGGGTAAAGAGGAGCAAGGCAGATGAGTGAGACACGGCATGCAGCAGTGTCACAGACCTGAATTCTACGTGGTCTCTTCTCTCCAAAGTCCCCAGGAGAGAACAATGAAGAGGACAAGGAGATGACACCCAGGATCAGCCACCACCTCAATGCCGGTGGTGCTGGAACTTCTATTACTGAATTTGATGCCTAAAGAACTCTAACCCACAAAAGGACAAAGAGACAAAAGCAGTCGTCAGTCGTCAGAGGCTGAGAATTCATGTGCCCCCAAGGCTGAACAGGGCAGGGCTGAGTAAATGCTGTTTTACTGTCTTTGCTACCATCTATTTACTCATCCAGCAAGAAGAAATGAAATAAGAAAAGACTGGAGCTGAAGACGATAAGTCTATACAGCATATGGTTTTATTTTACCTAAAGATGTCTATTTTGGGTAATGACATATGTGGTTTAGTTTGCTTGCTTTTGTCAGAAGCCATGGATGCATATAAAGCATATGACAATCATATGACATAGAGCATATGATAATTCAGATGCTAATTCACCAGAGGCATGACTCTGATGGAGATTAATCCTGTCCAGCAAAGGACTTCAGGACTCTGGAAACTGTTGCTTACTTTTGCTAAGGCAACTTTGTATCCCCAATACTTGCATTGTAGTGTGTAATTTCATATGATGTATATATGTAATCCCATGCATCTCAATCTTATGGGTACATATATCTGTGAGTGGTCAGGAAGATGACTTTTCATTTAGCTATATAGTTTTGATGTATAGAAAATATACTCAGACCTGCTTCATAACTAGATCTATTTGTCCCACAAGGACTGTAAACACTTAAAAGCCTGCTTTGTTCCTTTTTGCTCAGACTA
Organism: Bramus lutescens; assembly: GCA_001685075.1. Lineage (NCBI taxonomy): Eukaryota > Metazoa > Chordata > Mammalia > Rodentia > Cricetidae > Bramus > Bramus lutescens. Next base: position 32,631 of record LOEQ01005335.1, read on the forward strand.
ACATAGTTGACTCACTTTCACCTAGAAACAAGTTCAAACTAGACTAAAAGCTTTTTGTAAATCAATCATAAGGTTGGAACTTTGCAGCTATGCACAGGGTCAGAGTTTGCAGATGTCTAACCAGGTTTTTAAACAAATACCCTAAGGAAAAAGAGCCAGTTATTTGCTTGCCAGTCTGTTAACAATAGACACAAGCCTCAACACTTATCTCACTGGGTACTGTAGCCATGCACTCTGGTCACAGTCTTACCCTTGTGATCTTGGACCCTTGTGTTGTCATGGCCATGTCTCAACTCCTAATTGTTTACCATAAGAATGTGATTTTGACCAATGAAAGCTTAGTAAGTAACTCGTAATTTTCTTTTTAATCCTTTCAAGGCTCCTATAGGAATAAGAATTTTTAGACTAAAGGAGAAGAAGCTGGGAGAAGTTAGAAGTAGGAAATGAGAATTAAAATAAAGGCAGAAGAATAAAGAGACAGATTTGGAAAAGCATGAGGGAGAGATTCATTCTTACTCAGAAATCATAAATCCTTTGCTGACTGTTGCATCCCTTCTGAACCTTGAATGGCTTTGGGGCTGGACCCCAAAAGGCTCTTGTTAGTTTTTTAAGCTTCTTATTCATTTTCCTCAGCATACTTTTAAAAGGTTTTAAATTATTTCATGTCCAGTTAAATTGAGATTGTGCAAAATTCATTTCTAATTGAAGAGTTTAAAACAATCTTTTTACAACAGTCAACAAACTCCCAGGATCTGTCAATAGAGCTCTTAAATTATGAATAAACAAATACAAAGCTCTCTCAGTATATCTAAATCAAAAGTTTCAAACTACATGACAATTCTAATTTTAAAAAGAAATAGACTTATGTATTTATTATTTACTTTACTACATTTATAAGAAATTTCTCCGTTACTGAACATTTCACAAATTTCAGATATTTTAATGAGTGAATTTTACTTTACTCCTATGATGTCTTTCATAACAAATGAATAATAACTGTACATAAATATGGATGAAGTTTTATACAAAAGACTTTGACAATGATGAAAGAATGAGCTCAAGTGAGGATATGAGAATGGTTCAGTGAAGATGAACAAGAGTTTACATTTTCAAAGATAGCCTAAACCAAAGTGAACCACAATTGTGTATGGTGTTTGAAATTATTAGTCCAGTCTTCCCTTCTCTTAGGAATAGAGAGATCACAGATGTAAAAGCAGAAGAAAATATTCCTTTTTGTAAACTTGTTACTGTTCTATTATATTTTACTCTATTTTTTCTTTGATGATAATCATGAATAATGTAACCTCTCCTTCATATATTGCATACTAAAATAAAGATGTTTTTGACATATTTTAGAAAATTACATTCTCATATCACTGTCACATTTTTCAGTAAAGATTAATATTGTATGTTGTGTTGATCTGTATAGACACTGGATATACTTTAAATTTGTCTCTGAACAATTTTACCCCAAAATTCTTGTTAGGTCTACTTTTTTAAGTAAAATAATGTAAATAGGTACAGCAATTAACAGTGCTCCATGAGGATGGAGCCCCCAAAACTGAATCTACTCTGTTCATGCAAGAAGTCAAAAGCTGCTGGCTTATCTCTCCTACCAGAAAAGCAAACAAACAAGCAAATATTAAAAGGGAAAACCACGTACCACTGTCCAAACAGAAAGCACAGCAACTGCTGGGCCTGGATCTCGGTTTTCCAAGCTACAAGAATTATAAGCAATTAACTTATGAGATATTTCATTTTCTCATGAAGCGTACTACCAAGCTGAAGCCTGAATTCAATTTCTGGAACAATTTCATCAAGCCTAGCAGTTCAAATGAAAAGGACTCAGGCAGCAAACCAGGACATTTGTGTGTCTGTCTTGCTAGTTGGGTGTGATGTCGTAATCTACGATAACATTAAGCTTTACAAAATGAAGAATTTATATGATTTATTTCTAAGAATAAGACTGAGTCTTCCAAGAAAGATCTTAATAGTAAAATACTGAATTTAATCAAGTCAGTTGTACAAAGTGGAATGTTTGTGTTTATATATTGCAAGTGAGGACTGCTGATGTTCATTCTGTTTGCTTTTTTGTGACTCGACATTTCAATAACTAAAGAGCAAGCAAGAAGAGTCACAGGCACTTGAAGAAGCATTTTAGTTAATATTGTTTATATATTTATATAAAAACAAGAATCAATTTGATGTTAAGTTTCTTTACAAGACATTCTCATGCAGGACTTAGATTCAGGATCATCTATGTTTAGAAGTTTAACATCCAGACTTCTTCTTTCTCATTGTAAATTCAGAATTTAGTAAACATATGTGTAATGTGCTGGGGCATCCTGTATGATCATGTGCATGGATGTATTTGCACATGTATGAACATCTGCAAAAGCTCACCTAGTACAATTTGTCACATATAATAATAAAATTTTATGAGACTTTTAAAAAACATTATATGGGTCATGTTTAAAATCATTACTCTGACAATTTTGATATTAAATGAAGACAATGTACAATTTTAAATAACATTTCAAATTACAATGAATTTTTAAAATTAATTGGAAGTATTAAATCAATTTCTGGTGTTATATATCTTTTAAATTTTTATATACTGAAAAATGTATTTTTTAACAAATACAAATCAATAAAAAGCATTTCTGAATTCTGTTAACTTCTAACTATATGTTGCTCCACATTTTGCAAGGAAGAAATGCGAGTCAATATCTATTCTGTTTTAACTTCTTATATATTTACCTAATAATTTTTTCTATGGTTCATAATACCAGTTCACCTCAATCTCATGAAAAAAATGCTAGTTAAGGGAGAATAAGAGATGCATTGCCCCCCAAAGAGACCTTTTCATTCAGGCTGTCTGACCCATAGCAAACACTGACCTTAGGTTATATAACTGACCGCCGAGACAGAAAACATGGAATAAATACTAGAAAACATATGTTTAAGATTATATTGACAGGGTAATATGTTAATTTCACTCAATTTAGCAGTCCAACTACAGAGAGTAGTTTTATAATCTATGATGCTGAAATACTTATAATCTACCACTTTCTTATATGGAATCCGAACTTTTTTCTTCAGGGAATGAGTGACATTTCCTTCAAACACACCCGCTAGATTGAGGTCCTTGGTTGAGTTTGTAACCTGGCAATGGTGATAAGCAAAGTAACTGTAGCATTTTTGTTCCTAGAAACTGATATTCTTTTCTGACTCCTTGACAGTGTCTCTACTCATCCATCACTCTATTATTAATCAAATAGAACCTTTACTCTGTTGCAATAAAGTGCTGTCATTTTGTTTAGTAACTTCATCCCACAAACTAGATTAATATGATAAACAATGGACAGATAAAAGTTCTATGATTTTACAAATTTGAATGATATTTTAATTTATTCCCTCTCATATTTATATTAGGAGATCTATTGTGTGTTTTGATTTACAACTTAATGAGTTAACCTTCAAATTACATAGCTTCTTGGAAACACATTGTCATTTAATCCCCTAAACAAATTGTATAAACAAACTGTCCATTCAAATATACAGCATTCTAAACAAGTATTTATAATTTAATAATTATAGTGGAATTCAACATAAGTAAAAGAAAGTTAGGCACCCAGGCTATTATATATTGGCACACTTAAATTAATTCTGTGAAGTCAAAATAAAATAGTAATTCATATGACATTGACTCAATTACTCAATCATGTGCACTTTTATTTTTGATATGTAGGATGGAAAATGTGATGTGGGAGTCCCCCCTGTGTGCTGTGATTAACATTAATGAATAAAGAAACTGCCTTGGGTTGTTGATAGGACAAAATTTAAGTAAGTGGGGAAGATGGAACTGAATGCTAGGAGAAAAATAGACAGAGTCAGGGAGAGACACCATGGAGCCACTAGAGTCAGACATGCTGAATCTTTGCCATTAAGCCACTGTCATGTGGTGATACACAGATTAATAGAAATGGATTAAACTGAGATGTAAGAGTTAACCAAGAAGAAGCTAGAGCTAATGTGATAAGCAGTGTTTTAACAATACAGTTTCTGTGTGGTTATTTCAGGGCTGAACTATCCGAATGCCTTGGTCAAACAAGCAGCCCCCTCTTCCTAGAAAAATCAATATTTGTGCTTTAGTAGCACTGGGGGAAGGTACATGGAAATGAAACAAGATGGCTCCTAGTGTACTGCATGGCATACTGTTCTGCACACTGATGGTGCTGGTTTCAGTAGGCATGACTTCTAGGATGTTGGCAAGAGTATATTTGTTTAAAATGTTAACTATTTTATCACATAGAAGGGGACATGGCAGTCATGTCACAGAACAAAGTGTTTGCTAATTTGAGAGCAAACTGGTGAGTTTTAGAGTGATTGTTTGTGGATATGCTACTATTTCTCCTAAACTCCTGAGCTTCCATATTCTTCTGGAAAAGTTTAAAAATTTTTGTATATATATTTGGTAATTCTCCCAAAATACATTTATATTTTAAAAATACTTTTATGTTGAATGCTCAACAAAATTAAATTGTGAGACTAAATGTATTTACTTTTGATGATTCATCTAAATATTTGAAAGATTAGATAATATCCTTCACAGTGAAGTCTATATACATACACATCTTTAGGGTTATTTAGTCTCAGAAGTTTAAAATAAAAGTTAATTATACCTTAATTAAATGGAAATTTCAGCTTGGCAGAAATGGTTCATTCAATTAAATTGAGAAATGAGTTTATATGGAGTTAGAAATTTTAAGAAGAAACCTATACATTTGTTGTAAGTGAATATAAAGCAATCCTAAGGCAGATGTCTGAATTTTACTTATACTGTAGAACAGTGTGACTATGTCTGGCTGCAAAACATCTATAGACAGTGCCTTCAGATGGAACTGTCTCTCCTACTCAGTCCCACAACTTTTATCAGTGAGACATTCTTTTCTTGCTTCTTCTGTATCTTGGCTGGTGACTGCATTGCTGCCTTTCACCTTCCCAGAATTCTCTTGGTCTGGTTACCCTGCCTATACTTCCTGACTTGCTACTGGCCAATCAGCATTTTATTAAACCAATATGAGTGACAAATCTTTACTGTGTACAAAAGCATTATCCCACAACAAAAGAGAACTCTCATGTTCTGTTTAGCCTGGGAAAGACATAGCAAGTGTAATGAATACTTAATGTACACTAGTCAGCATTCTGAGAGCTGACTCTGCTATAGTAGTGACATGTTTTGAGGCTTCATCCACACTGTCATGTGACAGAACTTTTCCTGGTAATATGGAATGCATTCATCTATTCATCCCAGACAGGGAGAAAACGATAGACCAAAGTACGGACCACCAAAGTCCTAGCTGGTGAATGGTGAGTTTTATTGGGGTTACTTACAGGAACACAAATGACTCAAACAGCTGTATCACAAAAGTCTACCCCTGTAGGGGAGACAACTCCCAAAGCTGAGAACTTGGAGCAAACTGCACATCTTATGGGCAGTTTGTTAGGTTGGAGGGTGTTATTTCACAGTGTTTCAACTGATCTAAACTTCTTTCAGAATTTCCCGAGACACCGCCACACTGATTTCCAAAGTTGTTTCACAAGTTTGCATTTCCACCAGCAATGGATGAGTGTTCCCCTTACTCCAC
>LOEQ01005335.1:40390-50734 GCA_001685075.1 Bramus lutescens
ATGGGAGCTCACCAAATCCAGCTGGACCTGATCTGAATGAGCATGTGATCAAACCGGTCTCTCTGATTGTGGCTGACAATGGGGCCTGACTGAGAAGCCATTGATAAAGGCACTGGGACTTGTTTGTATGACATGTTCTGGCTTTTGGGGACCCTAGCCTATATGGATGCAAAGCTCCCTAAGCTTGGATGTAGGGGGGAGGGACTTGGACTTCCCACAGTGCAGGATTCCTGGCCATCTCTTAAGCAGGGCAGCAGGGCAGGAGAGGTAGGAGAGAGTGTAGGGGAGTGGGAGGGAATTGGGAGGAGGGAAGGAAGTGTAAATAATTGAATGGAACAATGAAAATTAAAAAAATAAATAAAAATAAACGTCTTTCAGGCAGCTTGGCTGTAATCTGCTTCTTTCAGGCAGCTGGTCTGGCTTTAAAAGTCTTCTTTGTTGCTCAGCTTTCTTCAGTTGGAGAAGGACTCTAGACTTTTATTGCTTAATTTGTCAACAGGAGCCTAGTGAATCTGGTCAGTTTCAAGGACTTCCTGAAGCTATTTTGAGTTGTTTACCTTCCTGCTCAAGGATCTTCCTTGCATGATGGCATGTTTTAGTCTCTGAGGAAACTGTTATATAACACAGGTGTCTCCAGATAAGACATTTAAAATTCTGAACTTTTGTTACCTCTAGCCATAAAACCAGGGATGCCATACACAATTCCTCAGACCCTTTCCTTGGCACACAGACACCAGCAGTTGATGACTTAAGACACAAAGGACTGTTTACTTTTCTATGCTATGGGTTCATCATCTAATACCTCCTATAGAGGTGATTTAGTTATTGCTATCTTGCTGTGAGTAGATGCCACAATGAAGAAAACTTGTAAGAAAGTATTTAATTGGTGGTTTGCCTACACTTCTGGAGGGTGAATCCAAGACCATCCTGGTGGTAAGCATGGTAACAGGAAGGTAGGTATGGCTTTGGAGAAGTATTACATTTGATCTGCAAGCCTGAGGCAAACAGCAAGTCCTGTCATTGCCTTTTGAACCTCAAAGCCCACCTCCAACAAGCCACACCTCCCAACCTTCACAAACAGTTCTGTCAACTGGGAAACAAACTTTAAAATACATGAGCCAGGAGAGAATAAATCAAACCACCAAAAGTGATGTCAACAAATCCCTAAAAACAAATGAGAACATCATGGCAATCTGTATTAAGATGAGGAACACAAAGAAGACTCATTGGATAAGAATTTGTACTGTTCTTGCAAAGGACCTGTATTTGGTTACCAGTACCCACATTCAGTCTCTCATAACTGCTTGTAGTTCCAGCTCTAGGGCATCTATTGAGCTCTTTTGACCATATTGGGCTCTGTGGTAAGAGCACAGAACTGCATATAAATATACATACATAGATAATTAAAAATAAAAATCCTAATGGATATAGCATGATTAATAAAACCCCAGAAACAGAGTTGGTGTTCAACCAGAAGGTCAGAAAGTAAAATAGCCAGCCACTGTCTCTTACCTCTACCTCAGTTCAATAGGGTGAACCTGCCTCCAGGAATCTTAGATGAGACTGTATGTGAGGGCTGTTTCCTCCCATCTTATATTCCTCTCTAGTGCTGGGATTAAAGTCATGCTGAGATTAAAATTACTGTCTGGTTTCTATGGCAAACTAGCATGGCTATGGGGATTAAAGGTGTGTGTCACCACTGCCTGGTCTGTAAAGGTGATTAGTGCAGTTGTATTACTCTGTGAGCTTCAGCCACACTTTATTTATTAAAATACAAATGAATTATCACTGCACACAAAGAGCCAATCTGACACTGTGAATTATTCCATGGAAACTTTTTAAAACGTGCGAGTCAGTAGCCATTGCTTTCTAATATCTAACAATGAGTACAGGTCATTGAGGGAGGGATACATCTTGCTGTGAATGGTTTACAGTACTTTCAAAAATGAATATCTATCAATTTACAGATGCACTGTGGCTAAGACTGAGCACAGACCATGTAATTAAAGACTTTAAACACATGTGTACACTTCACTGATTATGAGGAAACAAACAGAAGCATTACAACAACTATGATTTTTTAATTGGTAAGCCCCAGGTAACATAGATATTTTCTGCATACATATAACATGAATATTAATATATATATGCATATGTAATATATCTACTGGAGTATAGAAAGATAGCTATTTGTTTCTTAATTTCACTCAGCTATTCTGTTTCCCAATGTTAAATCTATGTATGCTTAAACATGAGCATCCTCACCAATGTGGGCATTTCATTAATGATCACAGTATTTTTTGGAAAACTACAATCATCTGTGACTTTGAGCTAAGACTACGACTCCAAACATTTGAGCAAAATATCTTTATAAATATTTTCTAACAGATATTTCAGTTATGTAATGAGCACTCACATTTTAGGTATGTGATACCATGAAAAACAACACATATGTGTCAAATATGTCATATATTCACAATCATACACACAATCTTGATTTTGAAATGATATTTTATCAAGTTGAGAGATAAAATTATATATTGTAACTATGGCTTATTTTAACAGCTTATCAATGAAACACAACTATCCTTCTCCATGTAATAAGTGCTGGAATGAAGGTCATATCTGCTGCCAATAGATCTTATAAACTGTCTCGAATAAGGTAAAACAATAACGGTAATAACTTACAGTGCTAACAGTGACCATTTATAAAGCTCTAAAGTTTTACCTATGTTTTTATAGCTTAAGTTTTGAAAACCAAATTCTTTTGTTGTACATGATAAGAAAGATATATTCTTCTCACAGTATAGTCTATATATGTATTCGAAGGGCATGATTTTGGTCATTGTTGTGTTCCATTCGGTCTTGAGAATAGTTTTATTTTGGGTTTTGAATCAGTTCACGTATTAAACACATAGGAAGCTGAACAAATTTCTAGATAGGTAGGTTGATTGATAGATGGGGACATATAAAGATAGATAATAGCGAAATACTATCAAATTGGGTGTTATAACAACTATTAGTTAACTGATTAAGGCCCATTAAAGAAGTCAGCTTGAGTTTCCTGGGAGTTCCAGGCAACTCAGAGTGTCTGTTTTGGTAAGGCTGCCAGGAAAAACACCAAATGGAAACATATATAGATAGCACTGTTAAATCAGGTGCTCAGAACTTCCATGAAAAACCCACTAAAGACAGTCAGCTTAAGTTCCCAGCTGAGCTTTCTCTCCACTTCTATGCTTCCTATGGCTGAAATTCAAGCTTCTATTCCCAATGAAGGTACTTTTATACTGTGGGATTAGAAATTGGTAACATCTGTTAGAAACGTTTGCCTTTTACCTATTCTCAAGTATCCATTTTTAATTTGAAGCTATTTGTTGTTATTTTTCAATTACTGGCACAGAGCTGTGGTGTCAACACATTTCCAGACACTGAACACTGGGAGACATTGAGACAAATGTGCTGGAGTGTGAAGGATGGGGAGTAATTCTGCCTACAGAGCAAGTTTTTGGTGTGCTGAAGCTGCACACTCCAATTTACACATTTAATGTACATTTATTCTCTAAGAAAATATATATTTATGTGAACATCTGACTAGGTGATGTTTTGTAATTCACTGGGATTGTGAGGAAGATGAAAGCCTAAGTTGTGTACACGCTCACCAATATCTCTGAAACAAATCTTAGATTTGTTTTTATTAGTTTTTCATTTTTAAAGAAAAGTTGAGGTTAGTGCAAAGGGAAGCCAAGATGAAATACAGTAGAATGAAAAGTATAGTGCAATTCATGCAAGAACTTTTCTGAGTTCTCTGATGGGACAGGAGAACAAAACAACCACCTTTGCTTTCCCAATGAGGAGTGAACACATACCACCAGGCTGTTAAAAATTTCCTAACCAATTTGGGCTCACTGTCAGAATAATATCCACTCATTCTACCATCTTCTTTTTCCTTCATTGCCTCCTCCATATAACGTTCACTTTAGTATAGCAAGAGACAATTAAGAAAAAAGCCTTTATTGTTCATGCCACTGAGAAGTAATTGAAAATAGCTCACTCTTTCAAAATGCACTAGAGAGAAGTTATATCATTTTTTAATTTTTACTGGAAAATTGGTGTTATTCAAAGACAAAGCAAATTAACATTCCTTTGAAATTGTAGATGTAGTGTCTATCAAAACCATGAACTATGATATAAATCAAGTAGCAGATATTAAATGGAAAACACTACAGTCAACGATCAGCAGAAGCTGCTTTTCCTTGAGGCCAGCTTCTCTCTTGATTCTGTTTATTTAGCTTTGATTTGTGCATGGCATACAAAACCCACTGAATAAAAAGCAGTCATGCATTGACTATCGGAGTCATGTATGTGATATCTTGCTGGAAGGATTTCTACTTAATATTTTATAAAATATTAGGCTTGGGCTAGACACACACACACACACTCACACTCACACGTTTATTCTATTCCACTAAAGAAAAGCTAATTCATGCCTTAAAAATCTCCTGGTTGCAATGAAAACACTTGTATACACTCAGAGAGATAATTTGGATCTCTACTCATGTATAGTTTCTCTAAACCCCAAGTGACTTGTGCTGCCCGATGTATAAATGACTGGAACTTTCAGAGCCTTTATTCTCTGGATTAGCTGTGATGAAACCTCTCTAGGATGAATTAGGTAGAAATCAGCCAGGCAGTTCCCCACATGGCTCATGTTTATAGATTGTATCATTTAATCATTAAAGACAATATATTTGTTTAGGTTCACAATCTGGAGTAAGAACACCTAAAGCTTGCCACAAACACTAGACATGAATTGCCTTCTCCTGAACTCTTGCATGTGACAAATCTTTCTCTTTCCCTCCAGCCAGCTCCCAAGTAATGACAAGGAGAATTATGGCAGCATGGCTTTAGTTTAGGCTTGTCCCACTAGCTCTTATAATTTAAAATAACTCATTTGCATGGCTTGTTACCCCATCACTTTTTACTGTCCATGCTGCTTCCTTCAAGCCTGGCTGATGACTCTGCCTTCTTCTTCCCAGAGTTCTTTCTCTGCCTGGAAGTCCTTCCTATATCTCCTACCCAGGTATTGGCCATTAAACTTTTTATTACACCAATAATTCATTTTCACACACTACAAATATTCTACAGTATTTGAAAAGTTATTTTTTGTGATCCTTGTGCTCAAATAAGAACTTCCTTATTATGACCCTATCCTTAGCCTCAGTCAATGAGTTGATAATTATCACACATAAAAAGAAAACTCACTAAGCTCACACTGTGAAATTAAATTAGTGAAATGTATGACTTGTACAGACATGAAGTGTAATGGAAATAAAAGCTGTGCATTAAGATCTCTTCTTTAAAACAACAAAAAATGAAACACATTCTCACTAATTCAGTAGGAAGTGAGCAGTGGAACAGATAGATACCACAACAAAAGTATACTAGTAATCTTGACACCATCTACAGCGGAAGACAACACCAGAAGTTCAAAACAGCTAGGAAACTTAGATAAGTTCACACAGCAGCATGAAGCAGACCAGGGAAGGTTGTGGATCATCACACTCCAGTTCTCTGACTCATTAAGTTCCCTTTAATAGGGCATCAGTGAGCAATCTGCATGTCTTGGAAGGGTATTTAAGAAGGATAGGACTATTTCTTGGTAAGAAATACTAAGGAATGTAAGTGTGCATGGTTGAGGGGTGAGGGTAATGACAAAGAATTCTTCCTCTGTAAAAAGAAGAGGGAAGCCACAAATCATTAGAGGAAAATTAAAAGAGAAAAAAAACACACAAGAATTTACCCAAATATTGTTTACTTAAATGATTTGGGGACACATATCTCTTATAAAAATGCTATATTAATTTTTTAATATATTTACTGTGGCCAGGGAGGTCACAGAACAACTCATGTGACTCAGTTTTCTCCTTCAATGATGTGAGCAGGGGGATCAAACTCAGGTTGTCAGTGTTGGGGGCAAGCCCCTTCTCTGTTGAGACCTCTCATGGGACCAGAAGAAAGCTTTCATTTTAACACATCTTTGAGATGATTACACAACGTGAACTTCCTTCATCACCAGTATACTATGCTGTGCTTATGCCTTTTCATTGCTTTTGCTGATTTGCTTGTTATTGATATGTGTGTCTATGTATGTGTGTCTTGTGTGTGTCTGTGCGTCTCTCTGTCTCTCTGTGTGTGTGTGTGTGTGTGTCTACATGTTTAAGATATGCCTCACTCTTCAGTCTAAACCTAAAACCCAGGAATGGCTCAAACTCATCATTATCCTCCTGCCGCAGTTTTACAATAGCTGAAACTGCATGCATGATCCACCATGCTAACTTGATGACCTTAAATAAATTCATAAAGCAACACCTCCATCTCTACTGTTCACTTCTAGAATATCTCTGACATCTCTTCAATCTCATTAGCTGCACTTGTGAGATTTTCCATTCATGTCTCAAAGGCTTCAAAGTCAAGCTCAGGGTAACTCTGCTTTCTGTATCTACAAATCTGTCCTTTCTGTCCAAATCAATAAATCAAGAATAACCTACTGTGTCTGGTTTTCGTTACTTAGTTTCTGAAGTTCATCTATACTCAGGCATACATCAACATTTCATAGTTTTCAATTACTCTCCAGTACTAAGCTGTATGGATACACTATGCTTTCTTGGACAGAAAGCTTGTTTGGTTGAGATAGAGGCCAATTTTGGATAATGCTGCTTTGACTATTTGGTTTCATGTGCTTCTCTGAACACAATTCTCATTTTTTTCTTACATGAATTCTTATGAGTAGCTTTTTAATATTTNTTATTTATTTATTATGTATATAATATTCTGTCTGTGTGTATGCCTGCAGACCAGTAGAGGGCACCAGACCCCATTACAGATGGTTGTGGGCCACCATGTGGTTGCTGGGAATTGAACTCAGGGCCTTTGGAAGAGCAGGCAATGTTCTTAACCTCTGAGCCATCTTTCCAGCCCCTTATGAGTAGTTTCATTGAGTTACAGGAAACCCAGCTTTCACAGAAGCTGGCAAACTGGTATCTAAAGTAACTGTGCTAAATTCCATCGAATAAGATTTGCAATTTAGTTTGAAGGTAAATATATAAAATTTATGCATTGCAAATATAGTATACAACTCTAAACTTTAGGTCACAAGAACTATGGTGAACTAAGGCTTTGCTTTCATCCAAAATTCATATGTTGATACTTTTACTGTCAGTGTGTCTACATTAGCAGATGGGACTTTTAGGGAAGTGATTAAGATTAAATGAGGTCATAAATTGGTTCCTAATTTGATAGGATTAGTGTTTTGTGAACATGGACACCTGAGCCTCCTGCTGTCTCCCCTTCAGCCTTCTGTTCTATGCACACACTCTTCAGAGGTTATGAAGCCATTCTATGAGAACATGGCCTCCTGGGAACCCAGAGCAGAGTCCTCACCAGCAACTACATCTCCTTGCCACCTGATCTTGACCAGCAGGATGCAGAGTTGTGATAAAATAAATGTCTAGCATTGAAGACATCCACCCTGTGATCCTTTGTAGAAGCAATCCAAGTAGAGTAGCACATATACCAAGAAGATAGTAAGTTTTCAGCATGCTACAATGACAGGAAAAGAGTGGGGAATCTATTTTCACCAATGTTCTGATTGGCAAGTGGAGGCTGGAATCTTAAACTTCCTCTAAATTACAACTTTTTGGGTTTTGTCAGTTTTTTTCCACTTAACTGTTATTAGTGTAAAGAAAAATAATCAGTATGGAGTTGAAAACTTCCTGCAAGAATACAGTGAGTAGTTAAAATACTAAAAACAAATTTTTGATGCCAGAGCCAGATCTGTAGTTGTGGTCCATCTGTATATTTTTTTTTATAAATTATCTTGTTCTCACAGGCATCCAACTAACTAATTATATGCAAACAATAAGAATCAAGCTGCTGCCAAAAGAGTAAGCTCTGTAGTCAATAGCAACTGCCTTTGGCAGGGAAATTCTGTTCACCAGCATAGAAAAACACTTAGTTTTTATTGCTGAATTAAATTTGTGTGCCTAGTCTGCAATAGGGACGCTAAAGATTAGAAAAGAATTAGAAGAAAAAGTGACCTTAGGCAAATTGTTTGATTCTTCTTATCGAAAACAAAAAGGCATACAGTTATTATTTTGGAGTTGAGTTTATAAAGAGGAATGAAATAGTTTTTCCTTTTTCAATTTGTGTTGCCTTCATCAATTGCAACAAGGCTTACTGATGACGTTTCTGCAATAGATGTTTAGGAACTAAGAAAAATTCTCTGGAGAACACATGAATTGGGCTTGATATTGGAGAGTTTCATTTAAAAGCTAGTGAAAATAAATATTCTGTTCAGAAACATATTATGGCAAAGAATAAAAGTGTGTGGGGTGTACACATGCACATTTGGAAGTAGTTCCTTCATAGTTCCATAAGAATTTGAATATGGAAGCAAGCAAAGAAAATGCTCTAAGTTTTAGAATGCTTCATTTGAGTTATTTCCAACAGGAATAATTTGGCTTGAAACCATTATTTACTTTTTATATTTTCAATATGAATTGTATTCAGCTTTTAACAGTATTTTATACAATGGGCACAATCTTGCTACAGACCTTTACACAGATTATATCATGTTATTTCATTTAGTTAATTAACCAAAATCCCCTCAAGAATACTGTTTCTCCATATTTTATGACTAAAGTATTCTTTAATATGAGAAAAATGGGCAGAATTAAAAAGAGAGAAAGCGACACCCAGTCTGTGCCTATAGCCCTGTAAATGTGAGAAAAGAGCAGGGCTACGACACAGAACCTAATAGTACCCACAAGTGACCTCCAAAGCGGCTCCAAGTTTCCATTGTGTGATTCCTCTGAAAAGCATGTAAATTGAAAATACTCACCATTTTGTTAAGTGAACTGGGATATGACAAGTTATCATGAGGCAGGATGGAAGGAGGAAACACGGCCTCAGTGCTTGCTGCTTTGTGTTGAATGTTATTACAAAGCCCTACCAAGGGCACACCGGATCCAGACCAAATCAGTGTTTGTAAAGTAATTGCTTTGCCTCTGACAGCTTGAAGGGAAATCCATAGATAATAAACACAGAGTGCTAACAAGCACAAGAAATGAGAGCTGATGGCTAGAGAGTTCTGCTTTGCTATGATGCCACCACAGTAACTGTCAAGCGTTTCTCCATGGGCACTAATCTACGTGCTGTAAAGACCTCTCTCAGTCTGTTCTCACAGTTACACAGGGCTCCAGTTGCAAAGAGCTTCACAGACATCATCTGACTCACTTACTCCCAAAGACTGTGCTGTCTGCTATGTCTCAAGGTGAAAATATATCCATATACCACTCAGCTTACATTCTTAAAACTTCTAGCAATATTCTTCAAATTTGTAGTATCCATATTTAACATGGATTCAATCATGCTGGAGATTTGGAAAGGCAAAGGAAGGGGGATGAAGGAGGAGCATATGAAAAAACTAATAGAGGACTGACTGTGATCCTAGTACAATATATGCACATGTAGTCATGTCATAACGAATCCCTTTCCTCTGTGCAACAAATGTAAACTAATTGAAATGGTGAAGTGACAGAGAATGAATAATCTCAATTTAGTGATGGATGGAAAAGCAATACATATTTATATTTGTTACATTTGATATAGCAGAACTCTGAACATTCCACATTGATATACACTTGCATCATGTCACAGGAGGTATGATTTTCAGTTGAGGTAATTCTGTAAAGATGGGAGGCTCCTTTGCAATACCTTTAAATGGGTCTTAAGAAAAGTTAACCTCTGGGGTTAAGGTAAATGTAAATATTGCAATAGTTAGTTTAGTATTCATGCTCAACTTGGCAGGATCTAGAATCATGGAGGACACATGTTTCCAGCATGCCTGTGCAGTCAGTACACAGATGAAGTTAGCCTTTCAGTTTATCAATAAAGGGTCATCTAAAGATTACTAAGGTGGGATGAGTCACCTTATGTGTGGGTGACATATTCCATGGGGTACAGTTCCAGAGTGAGCAAGACACATTCATTGCTCCCTCCTTTCTGATGGGGAATACACTGTGGCCAGCCAGCTTCCTGCTCCCACATTGTGCCGTCCCTGTAGAATGTTTGTGCTCAAACTGTAAGTCACAATAACCTCTTCTAAAGTTGCTGTTCTCAGATATTCTGTAAAAGTAATGACTCCAAGTACCAGTTTTTGTCTTGAATAATGAAAAGTTTACCATAAAAATTTTAAAGATTTTAATGAGCACTATTTAAAACTAAATACTTAAGCCAACTGGACTGGGACTGATGGAGCATGTGATCAAACTGGACTCTCTGAAT
>LOEQ01005335.1:87097-102569 GCA_001685075.1 Bramus lutescens
CTGTGGGCCTGCCTGCTGCCACCTGGGACCCACCAGCAAATGTCCACCACCACTGCCCAGGCCATTGCTCTGGCATTTCTGGCTGCCTACTGCCACCAGGGATCTTTAAACAAATTTAAAAACTATCTTTCTTACCAGTCTCAATATAGTTAGCATAGTACAGTAGTGTTAATAATTTGGCCTCAGTTATAATTCTGACTCTTATTTCTTGCAATGGAAGAGCCACCAGACAGGTTATTTACATAGTTTCTCATGTATATTGTTTTTGTGACCCAAAGATTTTAGAATAATGGTATGTGTTATATTTATATATTAATAGTATGTTATAATTAAGTAGTAAAATAATATCAGCAACATTATTAAATTATATTGAATGAAGAAATAGAATAAGTAAAACATTTGTAATGGTAACTGGTAAACAAATGCTTATACTCATTATTATGATATTCATGAGTCTGTCAACCCAATGCATTAACCATTAATGACATTAACCACATCCATACTTATGCTATTATTTGAGTAGATTAAGTTTTTAATCAAAATTTTGCTCAATCAAAAATCCTACATGAGAAGAGTAGTTTTTCCTTACTCAAAAATACTATTGAAATTATGGATATAAAAATACTTTATAACTTTTAAGGTCTAAAATTGTTGAAATAGTAAATAATAGTAATTCAGCAATAGACTAGGAGTCAATAACCTCTAGTGTTCTGTGACTAGCCTATTCTGTTTTTACTACGGTGTAAGCATGGTCTGGCCTCAGCATCTCTCACCTTACTCATGGCTGCTAGACTAGTTAGATGAGTATCTTCTCCCTCCTTCGTTATTCCTTATAAATCTTTTAAAGCTCTATATTCTTGGTCAAAATGGACAACCTTCCTTGGTAGAGGAGTACTGACTTTTCTCAAGGGAGTATGAGTATTTGTGCCCCTCTTGAGAACCTCCAAATAGTTTCTTAAAAAGTGCTTATTGAGCTACAGATCAGTACTTGTACATGGTCAAAAGATATAAAACCCAGTCATTGGTTATGTAAAGCATACAAATTATAAGAGAAATATAAAATATGAACATATATAATTATGTATAAATGAGAGAGGGGAGATGTTGCTATTTAATTAAGGACACATTACCTTAAGCGTATATGTCTCTGCTCATGTGTGCATACAATGGACTTGTTTCTACTAACAAAAGGTTTTATTTGTATTTATAACACTGAAAATGTGAATTCTGAGAATATAACCATGTGTTTGTCCATGTGTGAAGATATAAATCTTCTGTAAAAAGAAACACATAAGTAAACAGCCATATAGCAAGCTGCGGTGTCAGCGAAGGGAATTGGTAAATACTTTGCAGCAATTAAATAAAAAAGGGGCCACAGTTTTGAAACACAATATAAGAGTGTATTTGGGACTAGAGGAACGAAATAGAATGGAAGATATCATATAATTATATTGTGATCTCAAAAAGTAAAAATATTTTAAAAAGATTACTTTGAGGCTTAATCTACAAAGATTTATAATTACAGGAAAGGAGTATTTGGTCAGCAAAAAGGAAAGAGGCATAAATGCAGGCAAATGACTGACTTTCTTTGAAGCTAGAGTCTCCTTTTTTGATGTTAATTGACTAAAATATTTAAGTTGAGCAATGGCAAGGGCATGCAGCAAGTGAGGTCACAAAGACTCTAAATGAAATACCATGGGATTTGGACTATACTGCAATATAATTAAGAGAGACTATTAAGATTTTTAACAAGGAGCTAAGAAGATACATTACCTTATTTCAATGGCACTCAACTCTATGTTTACAAGTACTATGCATGGTTAGAATACTGTATTGAAAGATGCACATAAACTTACACAAAAATAACAAATTTCTTAACCATATATATTTATCACTTTTATAGCATAGTTGTAGTCTGCAAGAAGAGGATAAAATGTTAATTTATACTTATACTTGCTGGAAAAAGATATTTGTACAACAAAGCTGTTTCAACCATTTACGAGTCATACATGGTTTAAAAATAGTTAAATTACCATTACAGCTCAGCCATGCAAACCATTAACAGCAGAATTTGCAGACGAAATCTGTTTGTAACCACAGTCATCACACATGAATTTTCCAGAAAATAAAGTTCTTTTAGCCAGACTGTAATAACAAAATTTTGTTTACACAGTTGTATTGGTAATGTCCAAAACATATAATCCAGCTGAATAATGATTACTTTAGCCTTTATCCATATAATTAGCCCTCTTCTATAATGATATGCTACCAGACTGTATATTGTTCACAAAATCTTAATTGATAAAAAGAACTGCCAAAATTCTGCTTACATGGTATATAGTTCTATGTTTTTCAATATTTAAATTAAATACAGTATTTTATATTTAAGCATCTAATATAGTAAATGAATATTGGTAAAATCACAGGAAATACAATCTTATGAACACATTTTAACATATATAAAATACATTTGTTAATGCATATTAATGTTGGAGGGAGGATCCTTGTTGGTTCCTGACTGCTCAGCCCCAAAATAATCACATAGAAACTATATTAATTAAGTCACTGCTTGGTCCATTAGCTCTAGCTTCTTATTGGCTAACTCTTATATATTAATTTAACCCATTTATATGATTCACCACATATATCACCACATGACTGTGGCTTACTGACAAAGTACTCCATGGCGTCTTTCTGATTCTGCCCTTCTCCTCCCATGCTATAGGTCAAGCAAGTTCTTTATTCATTAACCAACAAAAGCAACACATAGACAGAAGGACCTCCCATACCATATTAATACATATATTCTCTTTTCAGCTCCCCGTCTTACTTAAGAGTATTTCAGGGATGAAAACAGTATTGGAAATATGGAACACTTTCTTTTTACAAGTCAAATGTTGAAAAACAAGAGAACTAATTTTCCCACTCAGGATCCTAGTTATTGGAATAGCCAGTGATTTTTAAAGCCTTGTTAGGAGACAAGTGCTGCCTCTCATCACAATACTGTCTTTATATATTTCTGTCTGCCAAAACAACTCATCAAAGTTACAGCTATTCACAACACGAAAATGACTACTGATTGATTTTAGAAGGATGGGAAGGGATTGGGGAATGAAAGATTTTGTCCATCTGCTTCTACTCAGCTCTCTCTGCAGAACTGAGATTCTTTTTGTCCATCACCTAGTTGATGTAGTTTAATCAGAGCACAGAAAAGCTGAGGATGATACAAATATGAGATTTAGGAGTGTACTTTAACTTCATCCTCCAATTGAAAGAAGCATGCACATAGTCACAAATAATCACATTCATACATATGTAAGTGTGGAGATGAAAAGGATGAATAGGCATGGAGTTCTATATCCAGCAGAATTAATGCCATAGGCAGATAGCATTAAATATGCAGTATATTTATATGCTGATTGTACAAAGATACGGTTACAGTTTCTTCATTCAAAATCTTTCTTATGCTGGATTTAATAGACTCGTTTTAAAATTTTAATAGAGATCATTATACTTATAAATCTTTTATAAGTCTACTTGCTTTATATTTTCAAGTATCCAAGATTTACTACCTATCATTTACCCATTGTTTGGTCATTTACTCTGGGTTGGTCAGCTCAGTTGCAACAATCTTTCTTAAGGTAGTATCCTGTCCTCATTCAAGCTATTGAGCCCTTCTCGGAAGATATTCTTTACCTTGTTGTGTGGTTTTGTTCTAGTTCTCCAAAAGAGAATCTAGGTCAACACAGAAACCCGACTTAGTGCTATCACGAGTACTACAAAGAAAAAGAAGTGGTTAGTTGAGGTCTCCTCACAGCCGTGCATGTTAATGTAGTGGTAGCAAGAAATGGCTCCTATCAGCCTGCATTTTGCTTTGTAAATATTTTAGAAATAAAATAGTCAATGTCACAAACACAAACTAAGATAAACAGTGCAAAGGCTATTATGGGCTATCTTTATTAGGATGCCCACTAGAAGAGTAATTGATATTTTGCATAGCACAGTTATTCATAAATATGATGGGAAAATGAAGATCATTTTTGTTTTCCTTCATCTTTAGCTGTTCCAAAACCTATAATATTTTGAATTTAACCCATGTTTAAAGGATTCTTTACTAAGTCTTACATCTCTACACAATTTTTATAAAAATATATAATGGGTGTCTCATTTTGAATTCAAGTTATATGCCAAAGGCTCTGGAAGCATGAAGGAGAAAGAAACGTTTGGAGAGAAGATAAAAAGAAATGGAGAAGGAAAATCTGACTTATGCCTGCTCTGCAGACACTCAATCTGGAGCAGGGCATTTCCTTCCAATATATAATGCTTTCAGCATGAGACTCAGCTTGCTCAGGAACTGCTTGTAAGAATTAATATATATTTTTAAATTTTTTATTATAGAAAAACATAGACTTAGAAATACCTACTAATGTATCTTATTTAAAAGATCAAAAGCAAAAAAAAGATTTTAACAAAAATGATCTCATATACCATGATTGTATGAAACTTGCATCTACTTGTGTGTGTGCAGGTGTATATAAATGCATACCTGTGAAGATCAGATGTTAAAAGTTGTGTGCTTTCTTCTATCATACTCCATCTTATTTTTTGAGGCAGGTACTCCCACTGAACATAGAGCTTATAGATTGACTGAGGCAGCTGGCTAATATGCTTCATGGAACTTTCTAACCCTGTGCTGGGATTATAGGCACTGCCAGTGAGCCTGGCTCTTTACTTTGGTTCTAAGGATCTGAAATTCGTCTTCACTGTACCTACTAATATACCTCTCTTATCTTACAGGATGTTTTACTATTTTTTTACACTTTATTGTTGAGTTAATAATTTTAACTCCTTCCCTTCGCTCCTTCTAATCCCTCTTATATACCAACCCCTTCATATATGTATATTATAACTATTTCAGTATATAAAATGTTATTTGTATAGATGTTGTCAGAGCTCTGTTTTGCACTTGGGATACTCTTTCATGGGGAGAACCAGCTTTCCCAGTCCTCGCTTTCCTCAGCTGTCTATAGCTCTTTCTATAGGATTGGATCCTCATGTGCTCTCCCTGATCCCCTTTGGTGTGTTCATTCATGTTGTCCGTGTTCAACTTACAATTGGACAGCAATGTTGGTGAGAGTAAATGGTGTAGCTTTTGATATTACTGAGAAACACAATCTCACACCAAACACTCCAATCTTCTGACAGGAACACTATTCCCACCTCCTTGTCTACAATGTTTCCTGAGCCTTTGGTCTGGAAGCATTGTATATTTAGTTCATATTCCACAATCTTAAATTTGAGAGTGTATCTTCTATTAAATGAATAAACATCACGCATGCAGGATATACCCTAAAAGGCAACGAATTCTGATAGCTGAAGCAAGCAGCAGAAAGAATCAGGATGCTGGCCATAATGGTTGTTTCACTTTCGCTGTGACTTCAAGAGCAACCTTCACATATTCAGCTGCAGCTTCAGTTGATGTGTGATAATTCTGAACTTGTCAGATTTTAGATTGGACAGTTGTTGTGTTTTATTTTTCCATATATCACCAGATCTTCTAACCATGCATTTCCACATAAGGACACATTAAAATCCCTGAGAACTAGAAAAAATGACCATACCCAGGCCTTATCTCTAATATGAAAGTTAGAGACTTAAGACTGACTACAAAAAAGGTGTTTTGTTTGTTTTGTTTTTGTTTTTTTTTGTTTGTTTGTTTAAAAAAAACCTATTGGACTACGGAGACAATTTCTCTCTAATCAAGGTGTGATTAAAAGACAACCATTACTAATAGATTTCTTTAAGTTACTCCAGTTTATTACCAGAGGCCTGTGTGGTAATTGTTACTTGGTTTTATATTCCACACAGTGATTTCTTGACCTTGGAAATACATGTATGATGGATGCTACGATAATAAACCATGTGTCCTCCCTGACACCGCTTTTCCCTCTGTATGCTCTAACATTTACCAGCATAATAGAGGTCACTTCTATTGTTGTGATATATGAACATGCTGACAAATATAAATATGAATATAAATATAAATACTTTTAAAATGTCTTTTATCCATAGAGAAAAGTATAATGAACAATGGAAATGAGAAATTAATTAGAAAACTCTTACATGCTGAAAGAAAAAAGTTTTCAGGGGCAGCAAGAATATTTGAAGTCAGAATATGTGAAAAGAATGTGTTAAATGTTAAATGTATAGTATGAAAGTAAAACATTGATGAGAAAATTATGAAATACTTCGTTGGATAAGAAATTTGTACTGCTTTTTCTGACAAGGTTTATGAACTATATTCACTAATAAAAATATCTAAAGTAAAAATATACATTCTAAGTTTAGTGAAACTCTCATCTGAAAAGCATTGGATTAAGAATTTTACTAATTTTTTTAAAGACAAATATTATAATATATCTCACCCTCTGTATAATTAATAAAAATGTGATAGCTAGATACCTTTTCTGGTCTTCCTTTTGTCACCAATTGGTAAGGCAGTAAGGACACTTCAAAGAAAATTAAGCATAGTATTTTATACATGTGTCTTTCTTTTATTTTCTTATTTTTTGAGATTTTACCAGGCATAGACAATAAAACTTTTCTATTTGTATTTTCTGGAAAATGCTAATAACATTAAGAGCAGAAAAAAAGCAGGTGAAATAAAAATTTCTCTTACACCTTAAGTAAATGAAATGTTTACCTGAGGAAATCACACAGCTATCTCAAGTCTCAAAATAATAAATAAATAAGTAAAACTTTTTATCATAATTTTTAAAGTTTATAAAAATTAAGATATATTTGGAAAAATTTGAAGGAGTGCAATGTTTTAGGGTATTTCAGCAAATTGTGTAAAGATATGCCACTGTTTTACCTTGCCTGCCTAAAATACCTGATTGGTTTAATAAAGAGCTGTATGGCCAACAGATAGGTAGGAGAGGAGACTTCCAGGGAGAGAGAATAACTCAGGATTATGAATCTAGGCACACGGGAATTGCACTGAGATGAAGAGCAAATCAGGAATAAAGGATTGAAGAGAGGTTAAAAAATGTGGCAGAATGTAGATTAATAGAAACTGGTTAACTTAAGTTATAAGAACTTGAGACAAGCCTAAGCTAAGGCAAAATTGTAATAATTAATAATAAATCTCCATGTCTTTATTTGGGAGCTGGCAGCTCAAAAAGAAAGTTCAACAAGAAAGGCTGAATATAGTACAGAGTATATGTAATTTTGTTAAAGTAAAAGTACTATACCTTAGTTACTCTGGTAACAGCTGGAGAACCCAGCTCTGCCTGTACACATTTACTTAAGGCATAGATTGTGGGTAAACGTATAAAGCTATCAAGTTCAGTATTTGATGTTTAGTTTAAATGTCTGATGATTTTAGAAGGGATGAAATTAATGAACTAAGGAATGAAGGTCATTTATGCCTCACTTACTGGGTGGGTGATGTGGGATTCCCCTTTGTATGCTGTATATACTGCTGGTTAATAAACAAACTGTCTTAGGCCTGTGCAAGGAAGAACTTAGGTAGGCAGGGAAAACTAAATTGAATTCTAGGAGAACAAAGGTGGAATCAGAGAGAAGCCATGTAGCACAGCCCTGCCAGAGACAGACGCTGGATAGAATTTTACCTGGTAAGCCATAGCCACATGGCGATACACATATTAATAGATATGGGTTAAATTAAGATGTATAAGTTAGCTAATAAGAAACTAGAGCTGATGGATCAAGCAGTGATTTAATTAATACAGTTTCTGTGTGATTATTTTGGGACTGAGGAACTGGGAACAAACAAGAGGCCTCCTACAACAGGTGGGTGATCAGTCATTTAGTCAACTGACCTCAAATTTTATCTAGAAAATAAAATATCTCTGTGGCAATACCATTAGTCATTTATCCCACTAATATTTTAAGATTAAACCAATGCCTCTAAAATGCCAGAGCTGATGCTCATATTAGATATTTATGTGGACTCAAAACTTGCCCTAAATTGCTAGCTACTCCATGCTCCTGACAAAGATGCAATACAGTGTAGTTTCTCTTATTGAAGTCCAGTATCACAGAGCTTAAAATAACAAAACATCTGTGGGGAAAGAAAGTCCTGGATAAATGCATTATGCTAATGAAGTATTTAAAAGGCATTTAGAATGTACATTTATGTACATTATGTACAATATATTAATATTGAAGATAATGCTGTTATTCATAAACAATTTATTTTTGAAATTATAGAAAATGGCCACATACAAACTTTGTAATAATATGATAGTATGCTCTAAAGGAAATGACAGGCATCTAAAATAGTTTTTAAACAATTAGACAGGATTTTAGCATAGGTAATGAGAAGACTGTCCTTCATGTTGCTGTGTGACCAAGTTTGTCTTTCCTGAAATGAAAAGTAATAAAAACAATCCTTTGTTCAACACAGATTTTTTTCTCTGTATTATAATTAGAAACGCAGATGGGAAGTTTAAATTAGGCAATGGATGACAGGAGGGGAGACATTTGCTTTGGAAATGTTAAAACTAATTTCAAGCTCAAATACTGTGAAATGAAACAAGGTCTATTTGTCACAGACTATTCAATGGCTCACAGCCTGCTCGTTGGCTCGGATTTGGTTAAATCTAAAATTTATTTGTGGGATGAAAGGCTAGTAAAGAATAAACACTGGTAAGAGAGGCTTCAGGCTAACGTGGATCATAAGCTTGCAAAGGCTAACATGCAGCGGCTCCGGGCTAATAAGTGCATTATAAGCTTACAAAGGCAACACGTTAAGGCCTTCCAAATCTCCCCCAAAGCCCATCTAATAATGTCACTGGTAATTTCTACATTGAAAAGATAAAAACAACTTCTATTCAGTTAGTTTTAATATTATGTGAGATATTTATGTAAGCACACATATTTTTGAATGTGTGTGGCATGAAAACTATAATGATGTGTTATTTATGTGTGTGTACATATTGTTAGTATCCAGACATATGTACTGCCCTGACCTTGGGGTTCTGATAAGATATGTTCTCAGCTGCAGCCACCAAGAGCACCTCCTGTGTACATTCATTATGTTCCCTTTTAAAAGGGCCCTGCCAAACTCCAATCTCTCTCTCTCTGCTCTCTGTCTGTCTCTGTCTCCCCCTTCTTGCCTTTCTCTTCTCTTCTGCTGCTCCTGTCCCCAGAGGCCAGTGTACCCTCACCACCCTTACCCATTTCTACACTCCCTATCCCCTGATAAACACCCCCATGTGAGTTCTACTGCCCGGCATCTGTCTCTTGCATGCTGCTGTTTTATAAATTACAATATATATGAATTTCTTCACATTTTTCACTACATACAAGTAACTATGTGTATATATTTTTTATTTATGAATATATGTGCACATATATGTGCATGTGCTAGTGGAGCATATTAGAAACCTTAGAAATTAAGTAACAAGTGATTGCAAGTTCTTTGATGTGGGTTCTATAAACAAGCCCAAGTCCTCTGCATGTGCTAAGCCATCATTCCAACCTCACTTTTTACAGAATTTAACACAGGCATGAGTCTTGGGGTCGTTAAAATTATGTACAGTTTGGCTTTATGTTTTCAATTTTTGGGTATCATGTGATATGTATGTGTCTTGATTCATCAGGTTTAAAAGTGAGGATATGATAATGATATTGTTCTGCACTTACATAGCTCACATGGGTTAATAGTTATATTCACAAAATAATTTAAAAAATAGTTCAATATTCACACAACATTTCTTGGAAGCCGCTGCTCCAAGTTGATTCTGTTATAGTGCTGAATTGTAAATATCATAGGTGTTTAGGTTCAGACTTCACCCAGCGCCTGACATTCCTATACTCAAAGAGTCTGGAATGTTTGCTTTCAGGCTTCACCCGAGCACCTGGATTTTATATATGCAAAAATTTGGAATGTTTGAGTTCAGGCTTTACCCCAGCCACTGCTATCTTTATACACAAAGAGTCTGGGATTTTTGGGTTCAGGCTTCACCCCAACCCCCGGCACCTCATATCCAAAGAGTCTGGAATGTATGGGTGGAAGTACCACCCACCCACTGGTATCCGTATACCCAAAAGGTCTGGGATATTTGGGTTCGGGCTTCACCCCAGCCACTGGCATCCATATATCCAAAGAGTATGGAATGCTTGGGTAGGAGTTCTATTCCAAGCCCCCTCCCCTGGAAGCTGCCTCAGTTAAGACTCTACCATGGAGAAAGCCCACCAAACAACGACCCTTCGTAGAGATGCTCAAGACCACTTCCACAGGGTATTTAAATTGTACCCCATAGAACAAACACATGTTTTTCAGGTCTTCTTTCCCCATCTCCTCTCTTGTGGGCTGGAAGACCACCAAGAAGCATAGTTATTCATTAAACTGGTGCATTTTCCAATTCAGTTTGATTTGGTCTGATTTGGATTATTACATCAGCAGAAACATTTATCAGGGTGCAGAAACTTTTCATCTGGAAGTTCCCCTAATGGGCTGTTTTTCTCACTGGGCCAGGACCATGTGGTGAGAAAACACCCTCCCTTGCACCTGCTTTCCACCAGGCTAAGATCAGCTTCTTCTGGGTAAGTTCTGAGTACCGAGTCATTGCCTTAGAGGCCCAGGGCCTCATGCGAAATTCAGGCTGTCTTGTGGAAGATGCATGCGGCAGTGCCAGGGGCCCAAACTGACTGGGTCAAGGACCTGCCTTGTCCCTGTGTGATTCCTTTTTCAGGAGATGTGCTCTTCTAGGTATTTCTCACACCTCTCTGGTTTTCTGACACAAAGTCTACCACAATGGACACATTACTCTACGCTAGGGTCCCAGCAAAACGTTGCAAAATGGGTACCTACAATTTGAAGACCTAATCTCCAAGCACCCTTGGGCTGCCTTTTACAAAATCTCTTAAATTGGGGCTATCTGAAACCATATATCCTTAATGCCGAAAAATTTTTGCCATTGTGAAAACACGTAAACAACCCCCCAAATGCCCATGGTTTCTGGATGCTGTGCTCCCACCCTCCTCCCCACCCCCTTTCCCACTTTCCTTGCTGTTCGCTGTTTGCATTATTGGCATGTGTTCTGGTCACACTGGGATTCTCACTACAGTAAATCCATTCCCCTGTCCTCCTAATTTAAACTGTATTTTGTCCTTCTTTTTCTGTTCTCTCTTACAGCATCTGCTAATCCGGCTCTTAGTAGAAACACCTTTGTGCTTGCCTGGCTTTCTACAGCCTAGTCCAAATTTTTTAAGTTGATCAGCTGGCACAGTTTTCTAAAAAAAGTTTTCTTCATCTGTCTGTTAATATATATGTGTAAATAATGTGGCTACAGTATGCTTGTTTTATGTCTGTGTGTGCATGTGTGCTTGTTTTAAAATCTAAAAAAACTTGTAACTCCGGATTACAACAGCTCTAAAAAAAAAATGTAAACACATGCATAGCTGCCATTTTGGGTTGAGGTCAAAGTGAAAACCTCAGCACCATCTTTACTAAGAGTACCCACTTGTGCTGCCTCTACCGAGCAGAACTTCTGCCTTCAATATACTTTGACTTACTGAAATATTTCCTCTAATATTGTTGCCTCTACTGACATTGGTAAGCTGTAACTGATTAGGTAAACTATATGTCCAAATTTAACTTATATGTCTAATTTATATATACCTGACAGGCAATGGTACCCTGATTCTCAAGTGCCTCTACAGATTAGAAATTATGACATTTAACAAAAGAGCTCCTTATGACAGAGACATGCCAGTTTTAGCATCCTATAGCATCTCCAAGAAGATGCATGGTTACAGAAGACCTTCTGCCTGGAGGCTTTCCTTTGGGCATGCAAAGCCACCCACACAGCAAAAGCTGCCTTCCAGCATATCAGCTTCCTGGAAACTACCCCATGGGATCAATTGTGTCATCCTGCCAAGACAGGTAGACTAAAACCTTACCCCCATAGGAAAATCTTCAGGCTTCCCGGACTCATCAGTTAAAGGCAAGTACTGCTCCTAAAGCTGGAAGTATTGGCCAAAGACTATGGAGCAATTTGGGATTGCCTGCATAACTAAAAAAATCTGTCTCACTTCTGATCATTTACTTATCCCTCTTAGATCTGTCTAACGGCATTTGCTGACTTAAGTTACTGGTAGCTCATTACTTCATTTGTTAAGTTTCCTGCTAAAAATACAAACAGGGGTGCCTCTTTAACAGGCGTCATAGTCCAAAATTAACTGGTTTCAGATGTATCTTCAGGGGTTCAGAGTTTCCTATTTTCTTTAATTGTTTTCTAAAATGTTTATGCCTTTTAACCTAAAGTAATAACCTTTTGCTATGACACAAAGATGTAAATCTGTTCCAGCTGTCTTACAGATAGATACCTGCAGGTTGCTGGAAAAAGTTCTGCTGCTGTATCAAGAAATCTGGTCTGATAACAACTGTCTCCAGAGCCTGTTTTGACCCCACCCATTTTCACACATATTTACAGGTCACTCCTGCTGTCTGGGCCAAGACTAACCTACAGAGGGCTCTCCAGATAATGTCAGCACCTGCACCATCTCCTGGGACTTCACTTTTGGCATCACCTCTCCAGGCTAAAATAGGTACCTACCTAGCAACTAACATCTTATTTTAAATGGCATATCTTCTCCCATCTCACTCATTCACCCATGCCTCCGCTGTATAACCAGAGCACCTCCCTGTCCCATTTTTTTCTGGCAGTTAATCACCCTTCCCTTTGCTAGCCCCAATCATAGGGCTGGTAATAACAATGCTTTTTTTCTCCTAGCCACCTGTCTTCTTATCTCCCTCAGAGAAGAGATGACTGAGGTCTTCAGGATAGCAGTTAACTGGATGTCTCTCCATCCAGGCTGAGTGTGAGCCCACAAACTCTCCCCTCTCCCCTCCCCCACATCGCCCAGAGCCTGTAGGAAGCAGACAGACATGAGGCAATGCCCCATAACCTAAGAGTCTGGCATGTTTGGTTGGAAAAGTCACCCCACCTCTGGTATCCATATATCCAAAGACTCTGGAATGTTTGTGTGGAAGTTGTATCTCAAGCCCCCTCCCCTGGGAATTGCCTCAGTCCAGACTCCACCTCTGAGAAAGACTGCCAAGCATTGACTCCTCCCCAGAGATATTCAAGACCACTCCCACAGGGTATTAAAATTGTACCCCAGAGAACAAACATGTGGTTTTTTGGGTTCCTTTCCTGTCTACTCTCTAGGGACTGTAAAGAGACCCAGGAGTGTTGGAATCCATTAAAACTGGGCTTTTCCTAATTTAATTTGATTTGGTCTGGTTTGGATTATTTTATCAGCAGAGAGCTTTGTCAGGGTGCAGAAACTTTTCAATAGGTGGTATCATCATCATAAAGACACCACTGTGTGGTAGTGGTGGGTGGCTCTGATTCTTTTGCCTGATTTTGGAACCCCTTTCCTCCTACTGAGTTCCCTTTTCCAGCCTTGTTATGAGGGTTTGTTTCTTGTCCCAATAAAACTTGTTATGCCATGTTCAGTTGATATCCCTGGGAGACCTGTTCTTTTCTGAAGGAAAAGAGAGAAAAAGTGGATGTGGGGGAGAGAGGCAGGAAGAGTGAGTGGGAGGAAGGGAGGTAGGAAAAGCTGTGTTGGATGAAAGGAAAGAAAAAAGAAAAACAAAGCAACAACCAACCAAACAACCAACCAAATAAACAAACAACCAAACAACCAACCAACCAATCAACCAACCAAACAACCAACCAACCAAACAAACAACCAACCAACCAAACAACCAACCAACAAACATACAAACAAAATACCACTGTGTTTTAACAGTGTCTACATTACGACAGAAACTGGTCCAAAGTGAAATTACACTCTACCTTGTTAACCACAAAATCAGAGCATGGAAAAACTGCAACTCCATATTTTCTCCGTTTTTTACAATGGTGCTCAGAGCTCCTTCTTTCCTTAACCCAGGAAAAGACAATCACACAGGCAAGCAACGGATCAAGAGGAGTACTTTGCTGAAAGCAGAGGCTTGTATTAATTACTTTCTTTTCCTAATTCCTGCTGAGTAATTTGACTAAACTGTTCCTATTATTTCAACTGACATATTGCTGGGATCCTGCTCTAACTGTGTTCGGGGCTTGAAACAGGGAAGAACGATCTGTGAAAAGAAAATTCTGACCACCAGATGAGTTTCACATATGTGGCAGCCCTGAATAGAGTGAGTCATGCTTATTTATACTTCAAAGACAAATATGTTTTCCTCACCCCACCACACCTCAGCATTAACCTCAGGCAAAAACAAGCATTTTTTTTTCCTACTTTTAAGTTAAAACAATATTAAACCAAAGCAACCCTCATTATTCTGCTAGTTTAGCACATCCTATCCATACAAACCTATAAAGGTGGTGGTAACAGGCACACATTCTCAAGAACAGCAATATTGCTCAAAACTTAACAAAGCATATTTATAGAAATAGGAGCGACTTAGCATAAGCTGCTTCCATATAATTAGCTTGTATTTCTCTAACCCTTGCTGTCCCCCACAAAAGGATTCTGCACATCAAAGCCTGTCTATAATGGGGAACTTTGAGATGACACTGTTTTCCATCATGCCACATCATTCTTAATGCTCTTTGGCACTGCTAATGTCCTCTGTGCTGCTTCCTTATATATGTCCATTAACTTTTATTGCCTCCTAGCCTGTCAGCACTGAATCAAAAATGTTTCCAGGGTCTGGGGTAACAGTTGGTATTTCCAGAAAAGAAACCTGAGAAGCATCAGGTTCCCAAATATTTTTTTTAAGAAAACTGGGGTTTCTGGGAATGATTACATCTATGTCATGCATGACTGACAAAGTGAAACTAAAAACCGCCAAGACACTCATCAACATTATGAGAGAAGTGAGAGGGCAGGTGGTGCGATCCAAGCAGTATTTTGTGCTGTCCCAAGGTCCACTGGCTCTTACTGAGTGAGAGACCATCTCCATGCTTCTTGCCTCTTAGAGCCTCATTGAACAAGAATTCATGTGCTGATACAAAACTAGGCCACATGACTCCCAACACTACATCAACTTCCCCTTCTGCATCTCCCTCTCTTTTCTCCTTCTTTCCCCCACCCATTCCTCCTTCTTTTATCTAAATTCTCGTCATGACAGGTTGTATACTCAATGTACATCATGGGAACAACAATTATTCTGTTTTTAACCCTTTGAAGGTACCTTTACCATTTTCCTGAATCAAATGCTAATACATGTGCTTCAAGAATAAATTTAAATAAAAAATGGTGATTTTTTTCTTTTGGCTTTTTGAGACAGGGTTTCTCTGTAGCTTTGGAGCCTGGCCTAGAACTTGTTCTCTAAACCAGGCTGGTCTTGAACTCACAGAGATCCACCTGTCTCTGCCTCCTGAGTGCTGGAATTAAAGGTGTGCGCCCACCACCCAGCCAAGAAACCTCCTGAAACTGAAAAGCTTCTGTAAATCAAAGGACACAGTCAACAAGACAA
>LOEQ01005335.1:111504-132585 GCA_001685075.1 Bramus lutescens
AGATAGATAGATAGATAGATAATAGATGGATGGATGGATGTATGCATGGATGGATGATTAGATAGATAGATAATAGATGGATAGATAGATAGAGATAGGCAGACATATATCTTGAACTTCATGTTTTAAAAGAAAAGTAAACATTTTGAATAATATAGGCCTGTTACCAAAATTGGATGAAAGAAAAGAGATGTGGGGGAAGTGAAGAATAGAGTGAAGGAGAAAGGGAGTAAGTGGGGATGAAAGGGAAAATCAAAGTATGAAAATACATAGTAACTTTGGATAAAATAGAGATAACAATGAGATTCATTCCCTAATTTCACAAATCCAATCACTGAACAAAAATAGAACTACTTAAATTTTGGTACATTTTGCTTATACAGTGATACATATTTATCTTTTTTCATGATACATAACTTATAATATTGTTGCTATGGATCTAATATAAAAAGGCTGAAGTATAGAAGTGGAGTTGTAACCTAGCATTCTTTAATTTCTTTCTTTAGTTTTGGTTTAGACCTTAATTTTCACATTAAAATTCAAGCATGAAAATTCTAATATTAAGAGCATCCAAAGGTATTTCTTGTCTCTAAATATTTAGCATAAATATCCACAACATCACAATGTCTGCGCTGCTCATACATGCCTCACTGGTCAACACCTTTCTAATTCGTGACTATTTTGCTAAATGAATCTTTCCTTTCCATCAGTCTTTCCAAATATTGTTTCCTTATGTGAAGATTCTTCATTTTAAAGAAACTACTTAGCTCTGAACTCAATATTTTGAAAAAGTTTAAATTTCTTAAAGTTATAATGTGCTGGAATAAAGAGTTTAAAACCTTAACATCACTAGGCCACAAATTTAAATGGCAGACCAAGTCAACATCTAGCTGTCTCAATAGATAAATGAAATTGTCAATAATAGGAAACTACATACAACTGGAGATAATTGTGTTAAGCAAAATTAAACCATTCTCAGAAAGACAAATAGCTTATGATGTTTATTTTCACTTACTGTTCCAAGATTTTATGAAAATTTATATGACCATGTATGTACATGTGACATAACAATAGAAGTTAAATTGTCTAGGATGAAAAGGACTAATGGGAAAGGAGAGTCAGAAAATCCAGAGTAACTTGAATACAGAAAATGTCTAGATGAATAAAAAAAAATTCATGTTATAAACTACCACATAAGCTGAATAAATGCAAGAAAAATTTAAAATATATAAATTAATCCTTAAAAAGAAAAAAAATGACTTCTTGTCAATTGGCTCAAGTCTTTATGTTTCATAGTATCAAGTCTCTGGCTGGGAACCCAAGGCGTCTAGGAGTTTAATTCACTGATGCTCATCTCTCTGCACATGCTGACATGTTAGGCTCTGGAATCTAGGCTTTCAATATTTCTTTCAGTTTTGATATCATAATATAGTTCCAATATTTACCCCTTCATTTTTCTTCCATCAAACTCTCATATTCTACTCCTTGTTATTCTTCCAGTTGTGTATATTTGTATGGCTTTTCCTGAATATATAACAATACCTATCAGTCTGTACAATGTTATTTGTTTATATGTTTTGTGGACTGATCATTTGTTTCTCTAGGGAAGAGTATGTCTCCTACTCTCAGCATTCCTTTGGTGCCTATAAAGTTCATTGCTAATTTGGTTATTCCCAGAGGGAAGTTATATGCTCTTTAAAAAAATGTTTCCATACTTTTTGATATTAAATCAGCACAAACAGAAGGTCCCTCCAGAGTCAAATATTTCTATATACCAGAATCTAGCTTTCCTGTGATTTAGTTTTTCAGCATTCCTGAGGATGTGGCCCTCTCTTCCATAACCACCCTCCACATAGAGTCTTTTCTGCTACTGTATGATTCAAATCCCAGGTGTGGGTATCACTTATTTCCATGGGATCATGGAGTTGGGTTATATGTTATGGGCCAGAGTACAAAGTGGGAAATTTATATATCATGGCCTGGATCATTTGAGAAGGAGCCTGGGTGGGAAAAAAAGAAAAAAAAAACAGATAGAGATTAAGAATAGAGTCATGGGCAGGGAGTCCCCTTTTGTGATACTTATTCCTTGATACAGGATAAGAAGGAATTTGAAAATATCTCATTTCAGTGCCATCTCCTAAATTATGTTCAACTGATATTTTCCAAGGCTGAAAAATATTTTAAAAACATTTTTTTCAGTTTGATATGTGCATTTAAATATCAAATGCTTAACCATAAAACAAATAGTCGTCCATATTTATGTTTTCTCCTATCAGAAGATGATGCCTTCTATGAAGAAGGTGGCAAGACCAAGTCTTCACCAGAAAATAAATAGAAAATGGCAACTTTGCAGTTCAGATTCAACTAAACATTATGGAAGGTGAACAGAATTGGAGCAGTGCAAAATAAAAACTAAAGAAAAATGTAGAGACATACTAAGAATAAATATTCAGGACAAAATGGACTTTAACTAATGAGGTCAGAGAGGGAAAGTGTGAAAGGAAACTAAAGAAAAGATATAACCCATAAAACATGAAATTATAGCAGAGTGGCTACAACTGCCCATACTGGGCAGGCAATAGGGAGAAGAAGAGTGTTGTTAATTTATTACTTAGTTAACTTACTTATAGACAGGATCTTCTTAATTAGTGGAGTCTTGACAAGAATTTGCAAGACTACTGTATCAGACTGCTAAATACCAGGATTACAATTGTGCACCAGCAGAATAGACTTACATTTGACTCTTGTTCATTTAGTGAGGTGTGTGTGTGTGTGTGTGTGTGTGTGTGTGTGTTTGTGTGTGTACACGAATGTATGTGCATACACTGCTGTGAGTACCCACGGTTGGGGGGGCAGTGGTCATTCTCAGGTGAAAGCCTCAAACTCATTTGTAGATTATTTTTGAGAAAGTTTCTCACTCTGGGAATTTCTGGGTTTGGGGGTTCAGCCTTTAGCTCCAGTGATTTACTGGTCTCTGCTTTCCAGATCTGGGATTACAAACTTGTATGGGCAAGCAAGCTTTTGCATTATTGGTTATAATATGAATTCTTGTCCAGATGCTTGTGTAGCAAGCACTTTACCCACTATGCCATCTCCCCAACTCAGTGTAAACTTTTTTTTTTAAAAAATAAAGTCTTTTTTTATTCCTTGAGAACTTCATCACATATATAATGAGTTTTGATTGAATGCATCCATCATTAGGTCCTCTCCAGTTCCTTCTTTTTTCATCACCCCCCATTCTTCATTCTGACATAATTCACTCTTTCATTTTCAAAACAAGCAAATGTGGCTGGAGGTTAAGAGCACTGGCTGCCCTTCCGGGAGACACTGATTTGATTTGCCAAGCCCACATGGTGTCTCACAACTCCAGTTATGGGAATCAATGCCCTCTTCTTGCCTCTGAGGGAAGCAGACATACTTATATTCAAAATACCAATGCACATAAAATAATATTTTTTAAAAAATTAAAAGACCAAGCACATAATCCAGTCCACTTAATGTTTCCTATACATGCATGTATGTATCTACAGTAGATGGGTTAAAAATTAATTCCTTCAGCTAATTTATTAAATTTAATAATTATAACTAGTCACATTTTTGCTTATAATGAATAATATATCCAAATTTCAGTGTTCAGTGATCAGTGCCTCCCTAAAAAGAAATAAATCAGTCATTTTTCCTATTAATCAATCAAAAGGAACTGGGTCACACAAACAAGTAGACTCAGAGCTGCTCTGGTCTTAGTTTGATCATGTGAATTCTCTAAAATCATGAAGTGGTAGGAGTCTTCAAGGTGGCCACTACACAGAGACAAACTAACCTCAGTTTAATTCCAATATTTTGGCAGAGCATGTCTCTCAACATCAATACTAATGTATTCTTTGCCAGGCAGTGTTGGCACACACCTTTAATCCCAGCACTAAGGAGGCAGAGGCAAGCAGATCTCTGTGTGTTTGAGGCCAGCCTGACTTTGAAGAGCTAATTCCAGTACAGGCTCCAAAGCAACGTAAAAACCCTGTCGGGGAAAGAAAAAAAAAACCCTAAATAAATAAATAACTTGACACAAGCTAGAGTCATTTGAGAAGACTAAAGGAACCTTAATTGAGAAAATGACCGCAGCAGATTAACCTCTAGTGAATTTTTCAGATTGATCATTTGGAAGGCTGTGCTCACTGTCAGCAGTGCCAACTCTGAGCGGCAGTCCTGGGTGCTCAAAAAGTCAGAATAAGCAAGCCAGCAACATTCCTCGATTGATGCTGCTTCTATTACTAATTCCAGGAACCCAACAGGCTTTGTTCCTGGTGTGCCTTCCCTCAGTGATGGACTATGAGCTACAAAATGAAATAAACCCTTTGTCCCCAAGTTGTTTATATAGTTCTATTTTATCATAGCAATAGAAGCCCTAAAACAGTACCTAGGAGGTTTCGCTTCTGAGAGTTCGTAATGATAGCAAAAGCATTGCCTGTCCAAGTGCATTACAGGTAATGACTAAAGTAGTGCATTGAAAAGACGTCGTCTATCTTGCTCTAAGTGATATCTAGCTCACTTAAATTACATACTACAATATAAATGTATACAGTTCTGCATTGTACTTAGGAATAGTGAGAGGAATATACATACATACACACACACACACACACACACACACACACACACATATATATATATATAACTTCTGGATATACGTATATATAAAACATCGATACAGATAAATCTTTAAAATATACTTGTGATTCACTGTTAAATGTTCAAATGCAGGTCCCACTTTTGATGGGCTTCAATGTATCTCCCATAATTAGAATTATTCTAAAAATAGTAAGCATTGTGAAATTTATAATCCTCAGATAAGGATTATAAATAAATGAAAACAAAGCAACTATGAAGATATTTAAAGATGGAAAGTGATTGATCTTTAACACATAAGTACACTTTCTCTCTTTTTGTCTACTTCTCGATGCTACCTAAACAGTCCACTCTATAGAATTACAGTGCTCTTTACTGATAAGAGAAAATTGGGTCAGAATAATTTCAAGTCTAAAACTACTGACAAAAGATTGCAGAAATCAAAATGCTTTCCAAATACTTTGTTCTCTTTCAGCAGAATTCTCTCTATTCATTTAAAATCACAGAGACAGACGCATCAGGAAAGGAGTCCGAAGACAACTTGCTGTCTCTTGAGACTGACGCAGACATAAGAACTTCTGCAGGGGAGCTACAGAAATCTCTATAAACCAACCAGCCTCAATTTTCATCTGATGTTTTTGAACACTCATGAGATTTCATAAATGTCACTTCCTTTGCAATTTTTACAAAAACATTTGCTTATCAGGGTAAAAAGACACAAAAATGTAACTTCTGTGAAATAGAATTGGAAAATGTGCAATTAAAGAATAGTTAAAAGTTCGGTTTAAGCCAGCCTGGTCTACAGAGTGAGCTCCAGGACAGCTCACAGGATACACACAGAAACCCTGTTTCAAGAGAGAAAGAAATATATAGATTAAAAGCAAGCAAACGAAAAACTATGCCAAAGCTGGGGCCGGATGGACAAGTCAACCAACTACTCATACAGTGGTCATCAGAGCTGCTGAGCCCAGATACGGACTCCCCTTGGAAGTGGTTTATTGGGACGTATGGAGAGCAAAACAGCTTTTCAGATTTTAGTTTGATGTTTAACAATTGTCTTAACTGGTTTTCTAAATGTTTTGAGTTCTAAAAATATTTACTTCATGGAAATGTGCCATTAATACAGGAATTAGACAAGGTGAACATGTTCTTTTCCACTTTCACAGAAATTAGCTTAGAAATGAAATTAGGAAACACGCAAGGGATGATCACAGTATCTAAAGCTGTGATCCTCACAGTCACTGTGAGTCTCGGGTGCATGCACACTCACTGAGGAATAGGATGACCAGTAGAACCATTATGACATCTTTATTTTCAAAATTTAGATAGCAGATACATCATTGTTGGATTTTAGCATGTTTTCTATTTTCTTTTACTGCAGTTTGACTGAATTAGCATACCACCCTTTTAGCCTTTCCTGGTTTCGCCTCCCATTAATATGCCCCCTTCTCAACCCCCTTGTGCTTTCATTTTGCATGCATATACAGAGATGAACTTTTATATTTGTAAATAGAAGGTGCTAAAAAGAGAGAAATCATGATATTTGTCCTTCTATGCCCAAATCATTTCATTTAATATAATGATATCAAGTTGTATCCTTGTTACAACATAATTGTATTCATCTTTATTGTGAACGAAATTACACTGAATACATATAAATCATCTATCTACATGCTATCTACTTGTTTATACATCTATCATCTATAAAGCCATCTATAATCACATTTGCTTTATACGTTCATTTGTTTGTGAAATCCAGACTGATCAATAACTCAACTCTTGGGAGAAATGCTATAATAACATAAATGTTATCTTGCAGTGTGTTGGCTTAGAGACTTTCAGGTTCATACACAGAAGTGATGTAGCAGAGTCATAGCTAGTTCAACATTTAGTTTTGTTTATTTTCAGAACTTTTCTATTTATTTAGAGTATCTGGAACAATTTCTATTCCCACTGGCAGTGTTTAAGGATTCTCTATTCCCCACATTTTCAGCAGCATTTCTTAAGGACAGCTCATTTTATTTTCAATTTCTTTTTTTTACAGTTTTACACTTGAAGAAGTCTTCCAATTTTTTGGATATGATTATTCATATGTAATTTTGAAGATGTTCTGAAGAGAACTGCTTTCTTCATTTTGTCTGTCATGTGTTATTGTTATATAGAAAAGCTACTGATTTTCATTTGTTGATTTTGCATTCTCTTACTTTGCTGAAGGTGTTTTCCAGCTCTGGTTGTCTTTAAGCCTCTATTGTAGAGGATAATATAATCAACAAAATATGGATAATTTAAAGTCTTCCTTTACTACTTGTACCAATCACATGAAATGTATTCTTGGGAAGTTAGTATTAAGTCATCGACTTCATTTTATAGTGGGACATAGCATTAAAGAAAACGTTAGTAACAATTCATACCAAAACAAATATTATACATTCGTATTATCCAGTGATGTTTACCTTTGGAAATGGTCAAAATGAGTCATTTACAATGTTTTTGTAAATGTAAGTATACAAAATGAATCAAGCATCACATTATCATGTTGGAGTATAGAGATAGTGAGTAATGGAGACTACTACCTTATAGTTTAACTAGAAACCCTTAAGAAAGAGTACAAGTGGCCAGGTGGTGGTGAATCACACTTTAAGACTCAGAACTTGGGAGGCAAAGGCTGGTAGATCTCTAAGTTTGAAGTCAGCCTGCTCTATGGAGGGAATTCCAGGATAGCTAGGACTATAAAGAAAAACCCTGTCGTGAAAAGACAAAAAAAGAAAAGAAAGGAAAAGAAATAGTGCAAGGCTATAACATAATACAATATACAATATATACAAATATAAATATGTGATTGATACAGGCTGGAGATCTTGTGACTGGATGTTGTGTTCATAGGTTTGACCTTTGAATTAATGGGTGAGCTCTATTAAGTTTCTTAACTATGCTAGTTTTGCCAAAATTAAAGAAAGTAGGGTCACTACCAAATTCTTTATAAGTGTTAGCTACAAATACAAGAAATAAATATGATAACATGTCTAATGGGATTAGAAGACAACAATATCTGATACAAATTTTCTAATGAGTGTTTTAGAAATATAATGTCCCTTGTTACTATTTTGGCTCTCTTAATGAGTTTTTCATAGTATTTCCTCTTACCCAATAGTATTACCCCCACTCTTTATGGGTTAATTAATTAGAAGCTAGATCAAATAATAGAAAAACATATGTATAAATGTTGTATTTTAAAGACTGTGAGTGTATACTTATAGCCAGTATTTTGATGTGAATTTTTTAAAGAATTTGAGTGTTTAAAGACATTTGTGAGGCAAATGGCTTAGAATGTGTTTAATTACGATGAATTTCCCTGCAATTTTAGACTTGCTTCTTCTTTTTCATATTATTCTTTTATTTGTTGCTCAGTCACCTTCTATAATGATGTCAATGGAGATCTCTCAAAGTTTTTTATACTCAAGCTTTCAAATTTAAGCGAAAATACCTTATGGGTAACTAACTTGAAGTGTGTATGTAGTATAGACATTAGACTGTCATTCTCTCTCCGGCACCCGAGTGAACTCAATGTGCCAAAGCTCAGGCAGGATTTCACATGGGGCAGGTCTTAACTTCTTTTCCTATTGCTGTGATAAAAGACCCAAGAAAAGAGGTTCTTGGAAATGGGGTTTGTTTAGATTAGATAGCTCACAGTTCGCAGAACTATCATAATAGGATTCCATGGTGGCAGGAATTGGAAGCAGTTGGTCACATCACGTCCACAACTGAGGAACAGAGAGCACTAATCACATACTGCTGATCTATTTACTCTGTTCAGATATACCTGCACAGCTAAGTGGGGTGTTCCTAAACTCAATAAACATAATTAAGATAACATCCCTTGGACATGTCCAGAGACCCATCTCCTAGGTAATCCTAGCTGAGAAATACGACTAGTCATGCCAATGAGTGTCCAGGATCTTTTCACATTGGTCATTATGCTTTAAAGGGATCAAAACTGTCAGTTAATCCTGCCTTAAGATCACTTTTATTGTACTTGATTTATTTGATTGCCTCCATTTCTAATTTCCAATCTAGACTATAGCTGAATGGAGGGAAGAAACCTTTCCTCTATGTTTATATTTTATATATTTTTGAACTTTTGGCAAACTGTCAATGCTATAAAACATGTATAAAGTTTCCAACTAGAAAAATCCATAATTTTAAACTAACATACATCTAAACAAATCACATCAGACTTGCCATGCATTCTGAAGCTTAATATTGGCAAACCATTATAGTCTACTTTTAAGCCCTTTTTGATAATTGTTATAAAACTTCACCATGTTCCTTATGCCCTCATAACAAGGCTGGTCATTGTCCAGCTCAACAAAAACAGCACTGGAGTTAAAATATAGTGCCTGTGATACATATTTTGACCTGATGCTGACAGTCATCCAGAATAAATGTTCTTATTTAGAATTCCGAAAGAGGACAAACAACATGGAAAAACTGTCTTCCTTGCAGCCAATTTGAAGCATGATTTTTACCCATTTGAGTCTTCAGTGTTTCTCCGCTCTTGTTTTTTTTTTTCTCCACATCTGTCTAATATTTCAATTTCTTATGTTTACTCCTCAGGCTCTTGGAAGCACAGAGCAACTTTAATAGCACCCCCTGTGTGACAGCCATTTCATATATTGTGCAATCAAAACTTCCCTAGTCTGTTCTGCAACAGTTGATTTGTTGATTGGGTTTAACCTTCTTTTCCAAAGATGTCTCTACGAAGCAGACTCCACTGTAGAACCTCAGTTTATGATGGTATTATATTGTCTACTTCATGTTGTTTTTAAAGTGAGTGGGATGGAAATGCCCAGCGATGACCAGAAAACACACACGCAGAGCTTTCTACCGAATCACAGCTCACATCCTTGAATGAGGTGAAGCTGAATACTTGTCATGCATTTTGTAAAACAAAATAGACCAGTTTAGGGAAGTCAGCTTCGTCTACCAGCTTTCTTCCAGTCCAGAGACTTTAAGGCTCCCAGAGATATGAACTATTTCAAGCTCACAGGAACATAATATCTTTTCTTACTTTCACTTCTGTATTTTATTCAGAATTTATGGCAAGTTCATTAACATGAACTCAGATTCCACATAGAAATTAATCTCTAGGGAGCAAAGATATTTAGGTATAAATGTAGTACTGAAGAAAATATGCTTTTAATGAAAGCAAGTACTAGTTGAAATTTTTATGCATCTGTATCAAGACAACATATTATAAAATATTACATGCAGAAACTAATGAAAATGACAGTTTTGTATTAAATCATATTAATGAGATGTATAGAAATGTAAGGCAAATGCCCTTCCCAATCACATGAGTTTTTCTTTTGAACATCTGCATGTTGACTGAGGTTTTCTGTTCCATTTGTTGACAGAGGTTTCTGTCTCACCCAGTCCTGCAGTTGTTAAGTCCTAAAGAATCACACAGAAGTCTACATTAGTTATAACCTGATTGGCCTAGTATCTCTGGCTTCTTATTACAATTAGGGTTATCACTAATCTTATAATTTATATTAGCCCATAATTCTTGTCTGTGTTAGCCATGTGGCTTAGTAGATTATTTGGCGAGGCAGTCACATCTTGCTTCCTTATGTCTGGATCATAACAGCAGATTGAAACTTCCCCCTTCCCAGAATTCTCTTTGCTCTGCCTCTACTTCTTGCCTGATGGCCCTGCCTATATTTCCTGCCTGGCTACTGGCCAATCAGCATTTTATTAAAAATGCAAGCGGCAGGATAAAATTCCATTATCCCACAGCATCTGTATGTTTAGTTTTGTGTTCTTATGCAGGTCTGTGTTCAGAACTGCATATATTAATACATATGTACATATATGTATGCACATACATGTGGAAGCCACAGGATCAACACTATGTGTTTCCCTCAGAAATAATTCAGCT
This sequence comes from Bramus lutescens, assembly GCA_001685075.1. Lineage (NCBI taxonomy): Eukaryota > Metazoa > Chordata > Mammalia > Rodentia > Cricetidae > Bramus > Bramus lutescens. The sequence continues at coordinate 122,066 of LOEQ01005335.1, forward strand.
TATTATTAAACAGAATCTCTCACTGGGACTTGGGGATTCATTGGATTAAGCAGGGCTTAATCACGGAACCTCATGGGCATTTCTGTCTCTGCCTTCACAGTGCTGTGATTAAAAGCATGCACTACCACACTCAGATTTTAATTTGGTTATGGAAAATCACCCAGGTCCTAATGCTTGCCCCCAAGCAGTAGGCCTAAGAAATGGTTCCCCAATAATTCATTAATTTCCAAAATTTCCAGCTATTTCCATTAATTTTTATTATATTTAAGTTAATTGTTAACAATAATTATGCAATATTTATATTTAAGTGTACATATTATAGCAATGTTAACTAAAATATAGTATTAATATTATATTATTTATAAAGCAAAACTTATAATGGAGGAGGATCCTTAGTGCCTCTAGATGTAGACACAGTTGGAGACTCTTCTCTAAATGAAATAAATGAGAAAATAACAATACCATCTATTTTGAGATGATAACGTGATTAAGTTTCCTAAAATAAGTTATGACTATGGTTATAGATATTAAAGAACCCTTTCTTTTTGTTTCCAATGACAGCATTTTAAGTAGAAAAGTTTCAAAATGCCACTTACTTCTTGGATAAACTGGGAGAGGAAGTAGAAGGGAGGGGATGGAAGATGGGAACATGAGGACTCAACATGGCTGAGTTGGGAGAAGGACAGAGAAGAAGAGCAATGAAAGAGATAGAGGGAGCCATTATGGATGTAGGGAGAAACCTGATGCTAGGGAAATTCTTAGGAATTCACAAGGATGACCCAGCTAAGACTCCTAGCAATAGTGGAGAGGGTGCCCGGAATGGCCTTCCCCTATAATTAGATTAGTGATTACCCTAATTGTCACCATAGAACCTACATCTAGTAACTGAAGGAAGCAGATGCAGTGTCCACAAGCCAAGCACTGGACTGGGCTCTTGAAGTTCAGTTGAAGAGAGGGAGGGAGGTTCATATGAATAAGGGGATGGGGAAAGAGCATAAATGGGAAAGTCTGGCCTGAGCTAGTGGGAGTTCATGGACTCTGGACTGACAGTTGGGGAGCCGGCATGGGACTGAACTAGGCCCTATGAATGTAGGAGTCAGTTATGTGGCTTGAACTGTTGAAGTGGTACCAGGACTTATCCTGGGTGCATGAATTGGCTTTTTTTGAGACCATTACCAATGGTGGGATATCTTGCTCTGTCTTGATACAGTGGGGAGGGGCTTGGTCCTGCTTCAACTTAGTATGCCAGACTTTGTTGACTTCCCAAGGGAGGTCTTTCCTCACCCCTCCACCCCTACATCAAGAGCAAATGGGGGCTGGATAAAGGGGAAGGGAGTCAGAGAAGGGGAGGGAGGGGGAACTGGGACTGGAATTTAAGATGGAAAACTTTTTAAATAAATTTAAAAATGCCACTTATGGATTGCTTCTATGAGATATTGCAAAATATTAGTAGAGCATATGTAGAAATAAATGCTATTATTCTGGAATTTTGACTGACATTTGAATGGCAATCATTTGTCAACCTAACAATGCCATGACTATGTTCAGAACAGGAAATAGAAGTAGTAATTTATATAAAAAAAATTTTTCTCTTCTGATCAGAAATAAAGCAAAAAAAATGTAAATGTAAACTTGTTTGGATATGCATGCATTTTGCTACTGCATTTGATATAAAAATGAATTTTCAGCTTTTCCCCACGAAATTACTTATTGTTAAAAGTTCACAACTGCACATATGCACACTTTTCTGTATATTGGTCTAAGAGTCAAATTCATCATAAATTAATTCAGCTTTTAAAGAAAATTAATATATTTCACTATGCCTTTGATGCTCGCTAAACGATGTTGAAACAATTATGACATGGCTCTTACTATTTAAAAGCCATAATACACTTTAAACTCATTATTATGAAAATATTAAGCCATGGATTATAGTTATATTGGACTTAAAATGGAATTTCTCAAGCCAAAGTACAAGAAATACAAGGTTAAGCAGAGTGATGAACCAGCCCTTGCTTAATCAAACCAGGCCTTCTAAGGACTATACAGCCTTCACATTAGTGTCATAAGCTGGGGACCAACTGTGAAAAACATGAACCTGTGGGGAAAGTTCCAAATTCAGATGGTAAGTGTGGAACATACTATTTTGTGTCAAATTTGGTTCTTAGACATCTGTAAAGCATCACAGGCACAGACACACATGGACTTGAGAAAGAACAGATCTATAGAAACAGTGTTTTGATTCTTAGCCCTTTGGGACACTTCTCTAAAGACAACATGTGAATCTAAAATTTTGAAAGCCAGGCAAAATTGTGAGAAGCATCTAATTTCCTTGACTACCTTACTTATGAGCATAGTAAAATATTTTAATATCCTACATGAAGCTTTTCAATATTTAAAATTCTTTTTAATAGCTGTGTACAAATATTTATAATAGACTAACACAAAAAGTAAAGGTTAATATCTGTTCTTCAGAGAGTGCACGTGAATCATCTCATCATAACCATAACCAACCCAATTTTGCAAGGGACAAATCTATTTTTAAAACTTCTCCCCACTGAATCACCATAAGCAAGGTCATTTGTCATTAAAACATGGATATCTCTACTAATTACTTTTGAAAAGACAAATACGATGAAAAATGATTTGGAAGATGATAGTTAGGCATTCTAAGTGTAGTTTGAAACACTGTTTGGGTCTTTCAGAGTAAGGCCCTTCTATAGGAGAGACACTGGCTTCCAGGAGTTTACCAGTGATAACAGCACTGTGTTGCCCCTCATTTCCCATCTGCTTCCTCTCATCTGCTTCCGCACATTCTCCAGCAGATTAACCTCAGACAACATCTCTTCACGTTAACGATGAACAGCTTTTATCTCACACACGGATTTGTGCTTCCCAATTATCGGGCAATGCTTCACTAATCTATGGACCCTACACCCTGACAAGGTGTGCTAATCACGATGGTTGAAGGAGTCTTAGTATGAGCACAGAGCTCATGCACAATCTCGTTTAATTCATGGCACAGTCTAGAAAGTGTGTTCCAGAGTAAACCAAAGTATTTCATCTAAAAAATAAATCCAGAATTCTGGGAAGACGAAAGCTCATTTCCACAATCCTGTCCCAGCCACAGAAGAAGCAAGATGTGACTGCCTCGCTGAATAAGGTACTGAGCTACGTGGCTAACATAGACAAGAATAATGGGCTAATATAAGTTATAAGAGTTAATAAGAAGCCTGAGCTAATGGGCCAATCAGTTTATAAAAGTCAAAGAGACTTTTTTTTTTTAATCTGTCATGTAGGTATTTACTCAAGTCCCACAGCTATGCTAGAATACTTGTGGCTGAAAACTTAACGGACATAAGTTAGGTGCACGAAACAGAAGCTACCATTCAACTTAAGAGCAAGATGGCAGCCAGGTGTGCTAAGACTTGAGGATGATGAGGGAAATTCAAAGGTATTGTGCAGGAAAATGTAGATGTTATTTCTTAACTTATCTTTCTCATATTTTCATTGATTATTTGGGAATTTCCCATCATGAACCCCAAGCACACTCAGTTGCTAGTCCTCCTAAATCTGTCTCCACAACCCTCATGGTCCACCACTCCTGCGTAAAAAAGAAAATAAGAAAAAGAAAGTCCAATTCGTGTTGGCATATACTCACTAGGGCATATTCAAACTCCCAGTGGCAAACCCCTTAAGGAAAATTGAATCCTTCTCCACACACAACCCTTCCAGAAGCCATCAACTGTGGATAACTACTCTTCAACATTCTTCTCACAATTTTTAAGAGTTCCCTTCAGTGGCTTTCTAAGATGTTTTGGTTTTTTGGCAGGAGGAATACGGGTTGACCCAGAAACTTTCTGTGTCCCTCTTTCTCAGCTGTGAGTCTGCAGTCATCAATACCATGGCAAACACAGATTTCTTGTCTTTTACAGTCAAGGAAGCACAGATCATGGACTTACACACGGTCTCTGGAGAAAGCAGAATGTGCCAAAAACCTCAGATAGCAATAGAGAACACCAACATCAACACAGCCCTCTGCGGCTACATGGACCATGAACACCACCATAGCCCTCAGGGGCAGCACAGGCCAAGGATATCAACATGGCTTCAGGTGACAGTGCGGTCATTGACTTATTAATGTGCATATATTGAGTTTGTGCAAAAGAACCAACACATGTACATGTGATGCAGTCTTTTTTGATATGGTGAATGAAGCCAGAGCAATGGCCAGCAGATGAAAGCACTTGCCACATAAACCTGATGAGCTGACCTCAGTTCCAGATTCCACTTTGAAAGAAGTGAACCTACCCTTGAAATTTCTCCTCAAATTCTGCATACCTGCTGTGTCAAGCACACCCTCCATACTTATACAAAATCTGAAGTATTACTCTACATTTCCAGAGAGTTAATCTCCCCACAATAAGATTCTTCTGGAGTTTGTTGCCTCCATGAGATAGTGTATAATAATCACTGTCTCCAGAGAAACAAGAGTGTAGAACAAAGAGCTGTAGATAATATAATGCTAAGCCCTGCCAAGTCTACTAGAATTTAGGAACTGCATAACTGGAGATGGGTCTATGTAAACATAACTTAAAAGTCTTTCCTAGACATATCTACATTTAAGGACCATAGTACACTTCACTCTATTTTGTAGTCAATGTGTTGTCAAGATAATAATGTTCTAAAGCAGGGTGTTCCACAACCTCTCAAGACACATGAACAATGTGTGCAAGAAGGTTTAGATTTACTTGGAAGCAGCTTGCTGATTCTCAGAAATAGTAAAGGACTCAGTTCCAAAAGCTAGATAAACAAGGTTAGTGAAAATGAATCACACTTTCACAATATTCTTTGGAGAAAAGGTTTTCAGGAATGCAAACTGTTGACAAACTTGGAGAGCTAATCCACAAGACTCACATTAACACAGAGCACAAGAAATGTATTTCCCCTCAGGCGCAGGAGAGTCTTCTGCTCATGTCATGAGCTTCTGTCAACACTGAAGTCTACAATTGCTCTGATGTTAATCCAACAACTGATGTTTCTTGCTGCGAGGCTCTCTATGAAAATGTGAGCAACAGTGTAAGTCTTTCTAAACAGGATCAAATACTCTTTAAAGCTCATGTTTCCAAATATTTCAAAGCTTCTGAACAAGAAGATTATTTCACAATGAAGTCCCATCCTACAGTGACCTATTTTGTCTGAAAGATGACTATGAAGCTATGTTAAAATAAAATCTGCATATCTGCTACATTGCAAGTGAGCACTTCCCATGTTTAGAGACAATTACCTCTAATGTTTTGATGTCCTCATAAGTAAACTGCACAGTTGGAACTCCAAGATGGTTGATGAAATAGTCAGCATCACCTTGTATCTGTACAGAGCTGACGTTGGCTCCTGGGCACTGAGATTTTCGGGTACAGTTGAACTTATTTGTCTGAAAAACACAATTTAAATACTGTCAACATCTACTTATGCTTCCCAGATAGTTTGCATGTCAGTGTCACTCAAAATGTGGCCCCAAGATCAGCAAATCAACGAACTAATGTTGGGATGCACATGACCAGGCTTTTCACTGTGTTCCCTTCAATGGGACCTTTGGAAGTAGAGGCAGCAATCCGTTCTCCAGCTTTTGCATACGATGCTGAAGCTCACAGTCGTATGAGTAGCATTAAGGCAGTTAACTCCTATCTCTAGGCATTGGTCAACACACATACACACACAAGCACGTGCACACACACACGCATGTGCACACACAGGCACACACACACGTGCACACACAGGCACACACACACACACGTTAGAGCACTGCTAAAATCACTGGCAGGGTTCATAATAAATTTGTTGTTGTTGTTGTTGTTTTTCGAGACAGGATTTCTCTGTAGCTTTATAGCCTGTCATAGAACTAACTCTTGTAGACCAGACTGGCCTCGAACTCACAGAGATCTGCTTGCCTTTGCCTCCAGAGTGCTCGGATTAAAGGCGTGTGCTATCAGTATGCGCTCGCAACTACCTCTTCAGTTCTGTTTCCTTATTTCTATACGTGATGAATGAGCAACATCAGGCAACTTGGCAACTATCACTAATAAGGTAATAGTTTGGCTTATGTTTGTGTTCCTTTTTTTCCCCCTTCCCTAAACCTTTTGGAAATTCTTACATTGGGACTATCCTTAGAAACTTTAGTAATAGATGGCTAATATCCTAAGCATCAGGTAAAGCTGGGGCTCAAAATTACGATCTTAAGATGTGTGTGGTGGTGCATGTCTCTAATCCCAGCACATGGGAAGCTGAAGCTGAAGCAGGAGGATCAGTGTAAACATTGTAGCTCCAGTGGGAAGGTATCCTGGTAGCTGGGAACCAAGGAATACCACAAATACACTATAAAAGTGGGAATTTACAGGCCTGATCTAAGGAAATGTGTCCCCAATACAAGTGTAACCACTCTGCCCCAGCAGGGGCCAATTTCCCCAGTGGAATTGCTACAGCTCTGCTCAGGTCCCTCAGAATGTAACAACTCTGCTTCACTTGGGGAAAGTTTCCCAGGCCAAAGTGTGTTACAATGCTGCTCTGCTCCACTCTGCTCCAGCAAAGGTTGTTACAACTGGGCTCCACTTCCTGCCAAAAAGGTCACACCACACAACAAACCTCAGTTAAGAGATTTACTGGAAAGAAAGAATTCAGAAGGGTGGCTGCCTCTGGTGAGAAACAGCCCATAATAAAACTTTTAACTTTGTATTTGTCAGCCCTCCTGACATTTATTCTTCATGTAAATAAGCAAAAGTCTTGTGGATTGAGCCATTTGACTCCTTAATTAGTAGCTATTGAACTTTTCTGAAATGCTTTAAGCAAAGTGTCTATGAGACCAAACAGCCAACTGGATTAGCCTTATGCCAGCACCAGTCATGTTTAAAACTCCAAGAACACCTCCAGCTAACTACTCAAAATGTTAAGTTAACTACTCAAAGATGGAAGTTGACTGTCCTGGTGCTCCGAAGCACACACTCAGCAGTGCTGTTGGAGACTGTCTACAACCGTCTTGTAATCACAAGCTTCCATGAATTGTGTCCACCTTGACCAGAGATGAAACAATTTCCTGGTGCAAGAATGACTCTGACTGGTTATAAAATGAGACAGTGATTGGTTCAAAAGACTATGTTAGTTGTAATTGGCCCAATACTTAAATAGTTGGTCCAAACTAAGTGACCAGATGACTGGATTGGTTCAAACACTCCCATTTACACTCATCTTGGCAGGATGCTGAGGCTCCGCAAGTGGGTCATCTGGATTAACTCTCCTGAGCTGTGTCTACTGAGCTGCTTAGGCCCATTAGTTTCTCTCCAGTCGTCTTTTCTTGACTACTTTAGTAATATGAGCTGTCTAGGGGAATAGAAACGTAGTGTTAAAGTTTATTACAATGACTGCTGGCAAGCTGAAAGACTGATGCAGGCATGCTGACCACAGGCCTGATCCTGTGGGTTCAAATACTGCGTGGCACCTTTTGGATCTAGTGACACTGGTGTAAGGCTTCAGAAAAGCCCAGCTCATATAATGCACCATGTTTCCAATCGTCAGGCTCTGGCTTCAAACTCAGAGTATCAGCAAACTACTGTTTGAGTGCTGCAGATCCCGCTGGAGATCCCTTCTGGCCACCAGGCTTCTGGCCATAGCAAATGTTTGTTCTTGTGTAATATTGCCTTTTATCCAGCACTTAGGGCCCTACCAGGTCCTACCCCTGAGGATCAAACCCTTGGCCCTGACTCTTTGACAGTGCTCTAGACCTCTCTTGGTGTGCCTGGCCTATAGATTTGCTTCTCTAGTTCTTTACAGGCTTTCATAAGTTCTCTTCCATGCCATCCCTTTTTCTCAGCTTTCCCTTTTCTCTTCCTTCCCTCCCCTGCTTATCTGAGTGTGTTCAGCTACCATGCTGTGGAATATATTTTTTTTAGCTATGCAAAGTTGTGTTGCGTTTGTTTAACTGTGTAAAGAAGTGTTGGTCTTTTACCTTGCCTGCCTAAGGTACCTGATTTGTCTAATAAAAAGCTGAATGGTCAGTAGTGAGGGAGGAGGTAGGCACACCTTCCAGGCAGGGAGAGTAAGTAGGAGGAGGAATTTAGGCTTGAGAAGAAAGAAAAGGAGACAACAGGGAGATGCCAGGGGCAAGACAGACAGACATGGAGAAAGCAGGAAAGCAGGGCAAACAGAATGAAACCAAAGTTAGAAAGCCATGAGGCACAGCACAGTTGAAGAGAAACAGACTAAATTAAAGCTAAAGGGGCTAGTGGGACAAGCCTAAGCTATGACTGAGCACTCATAATTAATAAGTCTTTGTCTCTTTATTTGGGAGCTGGTTGGTGACCCAAAGAAAATTCCAGCTACATTATCATGTTTCCAAGCACCGAGCTCTGATTTCTTGATTCCTTTTACAATTTAGTAACAGCTAACAGGAAAATGTGAGTTACTTGTTTCTATGGGATTGCATCTGCAATCTGGGTTAGAAGCATTTCTCTGTCAAACAATAGGCCAGTGTAGAGGGTAGTAGCTAGTTGATACCATGAGAGGGAGGGAGGGACGAAGAGAGAAAAGGAGGAAGGGAACGAGATAGAGAGAGAGAAAATAAGAAAGAATGAAAGGAAAGGAAAGAAGACTAACTAAGTCAAATTCACGTATCACATGCTAAGTAATATTTCTGCTAAGTTCAGTTTTCCAAAGAGTGCTTTAGTGGAGTGCATCTGATGCGTACCAAGTAACCGACTGGAATAGACTAAACCCTCAGAAGCACTAATGTCTGAGAGGATAGTTAAGTGTTGTTTGCTTTATTTTCCTAGAAGTTAAATGCCATGGGAGATGGAAGGCTGCAAGCAAATTTGTGCAGGTCAATTAACTTTTTAAATTTATTTACAAGGCTGAGTAAATTCTTATTAACTATTTTATCTGAGGAGTTCAAAATGAACTTGATATAATGTTTGATAACAAGCGTTTTTATTCCAGTTCATAAAATAAGCAAGTCCAAGCAACAACTGTGTCTGTCAATTGTTTCATTTCTTCATGCAAGTCTGCTGAGGACCTGAAATGACATTACCATCCCAGTTCTCGGACGTCACAAAGCCAGACCTCAGTAAATGAGCACATATATCAGATATACACAAATTAGCTCAGCATTTATAGTAATTGAGAAGTGGTGCTAAGTCATACTGACAAATAGTTTTAGATACTTTTAAATGTGTAATTATTTATTCTTTCTCCATATGTGTGTACATTTTGTTATACCTCATCCTTTCTCTCCTACTGTTCCCCATTCTTCCCCTCACATCTCCCACCCAACATTATGTTCTTGATATTAAGACTGGTAGATGATATAGATAAATATAGATTAGACACAGATATAGAGAGACATAGGTACTGCTGTGGGATCTTTTTGGAATAATCAACCCGTCACCAAGAAAGTAGGAGAGAGGAGATGTCACTAGTGGACCTAAGCCAAGATAGATCCTGAAGAGCTTCCACCTCAGGTGCAGTTTGCTTTCTCATTTTCTGCTCTAGAATCACAAGGAGGGGAGGGCTACCATGCAGGCTCTTACGGAAGTGTATATGGCAGTCAGCAGGTTTTAAGGACAATGACCCATAGCTACAGCAATTTCTCTTTCTCATTCTGTTCCCTGTAGCCTGTGACATCATACTTGGCAAATAGTCAGTACAAGCAATGCTTTAAGTAAATCACTAAATAAATCAATAAATCAGTACCAAATAACTGAGTTTTTTAACCTTATTCTTACTTCAGTATCATATGCTAAAACTGCTTTGGCAGCTCACACTTATAACTGCAGTGCATAGGATGGTGAGGCAGGAGGATCATCCACATTGTGAGGCCAGGCTGGATTACATGGTGAGTTCTACGTCCTTCTTATTACAGTATCAACTCAAAAACAAGATTTAAATCCTTTTAAGGGACGTATTACTGCTTAGCAGCTCAAGTGTTTTATTTCTCTCACATTCTCTTTCCCTGCACGAATAGGAATTCATTCACTAGTCAAAGGAAATCTAATGACTGCTTATGCAGGCACAGTGCATTTAAAAGGTAAGAATTACACGCTATTATTACTATTAAGTTAAATCTTTATTTTCACTTCAGCGGTGTCTTCTAACCTCACTTGTGTAAAGTGACTCCATCCCACTGGTAGCACAGTGATTTTCCCAGTGCAGTCATGTTGTTTACTGTAGTGAAAATAATTTCTCACTACAAACACTATGCCTGTGTCACTTACTATAGACTCTGTGTGCCAACCTCATTCAACTTCTGAAAGCTTCAATAAAAAGCACATTAAGTCCACCTGTGAGGATGGTCTTAGCTGATATTAAGATCTGAGGAAAGCAAGCCCTCATCTGCGGCACACCATGCCCCCCGTCTGTGCTCTATGCGCTAGAACCCAGTTCGCGAGCTTCTGGCAAGGGGCTGGAGGTCGAGGAAACATACGCAGAGACAGACCAACACACGGACCTCCAATCACTGGTACAAAGCCCCTCTT
>LOEQ01005336.1:0-24869 GCA_001685075.1 Bramus lutescens
TCTTCACTTCTGTAGATGGGGAAGCAGAACATTAGGGAAGAATGTTTTCATCATGATGCCCCAGGTAATCCCTGTCTTCAGGCCTAAATAATGTCAAAATAGTGTCTGGTGAGCTCGCTGTGATGTCAAAATCGAGCTACATTAAATGTGCTAAGTCATGAAAGATAAATGCAACTTACGCTGCTTCAGGGGGCAATTAAAGATAGCTGAGTTAGGTGTGTATCTGGACACTCTGGGAAGAGCCTTCGTCTAGTCAAAAAAAAACATGCCAAAGGCATTTGCAAGAGTCCCAGTCAGCCTGTGGTGTCTATGCCAGGGAAATCCTAACAATCCTCTAACTGACAGATGATGTCATGTGGTCTTGAGCTTCGCCCTTTGAGTGATATGATGGTCCAAGTCAAGCCCCTTCTAAGAACTGTGTCCGTGCAGAGCAAAGCTGCTCAACAGATCAACCTGCACCACTTGGCTTGTAAGGCGCAGAATGACATTGCCAGGAGAGTCCTACTTCCTCTGCTTCCTCTCAGAAGGTCAAGCCTGTAAGTGCCTTTGCGTGAAAGCTCCTGAGATCTCTGGTGGGAAGCCCTAAAGAGCATTGAACAATGAATAATGGATGTCTCTTTGTAAGAGCTCTCTTTAGCGGGCAGCCAAAGCTATTTTTACTTTATGGCAAAAGCACTTTGGGAGACATATTCCCAAACCACATTACAGGATGTGTGAGGTGCTGGAGACTGCCAAATGCTGGCAGAGTTTACCCTGGCAGTTCCCACTTAGGGGGTGTTGCGCTATGAGCACAAATTGTCCTGATAAGCCTTCATCTAGACTTAAGCACAGAATTTTGAGAGTCAGTACCCCTCTTTTCCTCCAGGTTTTTTCAAAAGAGTAGGCCTGGATTCAAAGAAGAGAAATTAATCTACGGACTATATAGTTCAGATCTGGGGAAGCCTTGTACACCCAGAAAGTGGAATAATTTTCTGAAACTCACAAGTCCATTAGATGTTTTAGAATGAAAAACCCTGTGGGAAACCCAGCCCAAAACGAATTTAGGACGTGCCAATATCTGTGGATTGCAGACTTATCAGCCTCCATGTTCTCATGTCTAGGCATATTACCATAGCATGGGACCATCTTCACTTCCTTTGAAGTTGGAAGAAGTTATACAGTTGACAAGGTGGAGGGATGAGACATCAAGGCAGTGCCTGGACAGCAGCAGAGGACCAGATAGCAAAGGAATATGCCCGAAGATCTGGGCCTTTGATGGACAGTGGTTTGGACACATCACTACACTGCCAGACAGACTGACAGCAAGACCCTCTGTCCTCTTAAATGGCTTCTCCTTGGATGGACCTCTATACTTGAGCCACTTTAAGTCTTGGTGTTCTTGGGTTTGGTGGATGGGTTGCCAGAGAGATCAAAATCTAACAATACATGCTGGAGGAACCCATGACCTTCTGTGTTATTAGCAATGATAATACTGAGGCCATCTCCTTTCATCCCTTTCAGAGCACTTTGCTCCGTGTGATCCCATTTGAATCTCAGCAGCTTAAATAGGAAAGCTGTTGAAGGGATTCTAACCCCATAGATTGTAGATAGAAGACTCTACAAGGTCAAAGTCTTTCCTTCAAGTTCCCTGACTCACAGGTCACAGGACGGTCTTGACAGACTTAGCACTTTGTAAAATATAGGTTTATGCTCTGTAGCCCTTGGCAGACCTGCATGGTCCAGCAGAGATTCACACTAGGCCTAGAAAATGTCAACTGCACATTACTGCTGCACAAGTGAAGGCATAGGGTATCTATTCCAAGAAAAAAATTGTATTGGTAATATCAATATTCTTCTTGATCTCTGTGCAATTCTTTTCTGTATTCACTGATCCTAGCAGATCTGAAATGTGAAAGCCCTGTGGGAGACAGAGATGAGCATGAACTAAAATATAGCATCCATCCATAGGAGCTGCCCATCTCAGGAGGTGTCAGTTATGCTATAAACAATGAATGGATGGAAGGAAAGAAGAAGGGCTCTGTGTATGGGCTGTGTGTAAAAGCAATCAGGTTAAGAGTCCCTCATTGTCAGCGGTGCTGCGGTATTATTCAAATGCCACATCAGTGCTGTGGGCAACTTGATATTTTGAAAGGAATGCCCTTTGCTTTTGGGAAATCAAACATCTCTCCTAAAGAAATCGGTATTATTGAGTTCTCTTTTATAAGGTGATTATAAAATTCTTCATAAAACAGGATGCTTCGAAATCCATCTGGAAGCATGTATTTGTGCTGCTTTGGACTGCTGCTCAGAGGGTCTCTCAGTGTCCTGCTTATTCCTAAGATCTGTGCTTCTCACAAAATGCTTGGGGACAAAAGAGCATAGATTTTTGCACACCCTTTATAAACATAAGAATTATGAATTAATGATGAAATGGGGTTATTTTCCTGTCTCCTGGTTACCACCCTGCCACCCTGTTTCAGTGTGAACAGGAGATCATAGCTATGGCATTTCAGAACAAGGCACTGAATGCCTGGACACTGGGGCTGGAAGGACTGAGGCATCAGTTTCCCTGAGCCTTCTTATAATTTGAACACCTCCACGCACTGCAGCTATGAATACTGTTTTGCGGCATGTAATATGTTTATTGAATTAATGCATGAATGGCTATTCTTCCCAAGTTATGATATTAACTCTACTGATAACCAAAGTTTATTAATATATAGTGAAATTTTCCAGTGTCTTATTTTAAGTGAATTCACACAAAACTTGATTTTTATTGAATGTCTGAATCATTAATTTTTGATATTTTTTCATTATGTGTGTCTGTGTACATGTGAGTGCAGATGCCAACAGAGACCAGAGGTATCAGATCCCCTGGAGCTGGAGCTAGAACTAAAAGCCATTGTGAGGTAACTGGTGTGGGCTCTGGGGATTGGACTTGGGTCCTCTGCAAGAGTAATGCGGTGATTTTGAATGAAAATGGCCCCTGTAGACTCGTGGGAAGTGGCATTATTGGAGGTATGGCCTTATGGTAGTAGGTGTGACCTTGCTGGATGAAGTGTGTCACTGGGAGGTGAACTTTGAGGTTTCAGGAGCTCAGGTCAGCCTAGTGGCAGTCTCCTGCTGCCTGTGGATCCAGGTTTAGAACTCTCAGTACCTCTGCAGCATCTTGTCTATCTGTGACTTGCCTTGCTTCCCAGTATGATAATAATGGACCAAAGTTCTGAGCTGCAGCCTTCCCCGATTACATGTTTCCTTAGAAGAGTTGTCTTGGTCATGGCATTTCTACATTGCAATAAAACACACATGAAGACAAGTAGAATACATGCTTAACTGCTGAGCTATCTCTTCAGCCTCTAGGTCAGTGGCTCTCAACATGTGTGGTGGAACCCCTCTGGGGGGGTCACATATCAGATGTTTACATTAAGATTCTAAACAGTAGCAAAATTACAGTTATGAAGTAGTAATGAAATAATTTTATGGTTAGGGGGTCACTACAACACGAGGAACTGTATTAATGTGTTGTGCATTAGGAAGGTTGAGAACCACTGCTCTAAGTCATGACATTTTGATATTCATGTAAGATTCTGCTGTGGGTAAGGGTCACTTGCTTTTCCCAGTGTCTTAGGATGTAGACTTCTAAGTATGGCAGCCCCTTTATTTACTACCCTAGGACCAGGCCCTCCCTAGTGGGAGTGACCCAACAACGACAGGCCTAATTTGAAGCCATAGTTACAAAAGGGGAGCCCAGGATTGAAACTGTCTGGAAGGCTAGGAACAAGGAGTTGGATGATTCAGGGACCTAGGGGAGAGAGGAAGGATTGTAGCACCCAGAAGGATCAAGGACACCAGGAGAACACACCCCGGAGAATCAACTAAGTAGGGCTCACAGGGTCACAGATAGTGAAGCAAGGACTACACAGTTTTGTGAGTCTGTGCTAGATCCTCTGTATACGTGCCGTGGTTGTTTGTTTAGCTTGGCATTTTTATGGGACTCCATACAGTGGAGTGAAGGGTGTCACTGACACTTGCCTGCTCTTAGCATCCTTTTTCTCCAACCAGGTTGCCTCATGCAGTCTTCATATGAGGGTTTGTGCCTATCCGTACTGTGTCCTGGTATGCCAAGTTCCGGTGATACTGGGAGGCCTGCTCTTTTCTGAAGGAGAAAGAGGAGCAGTGCACTGGTGGAGGGGCTGTGGGAAGCGCGGAGGGAGGAGCGACTGTGGTTGGAAGGCATTATAAGAGAGACAAATTAAAAAGATAAACGGGCAGAAAGGGTTTGGTGTGTTTCATTCTGAATAAGCATTTATATACACAAGTCTGTACTATATACACAGTCTGTACAGACTGGCACAGATGTACACACTGTGACTGTAGTTAGGTGAGATCCTCAACCTGTCTTAGGATGGCGGCAGAGATGGGGAGAGATCAAGTTCCTTGTATCCGCAGCTACCACATTATAGTGTAACAGAACGCTCTCGCTATTCCTCAGATCCTCAGTACCGTGGCTATGCGGAAAGACCCTGATGGTAATGACAGGATCCCACATGAATGAAAATCAGAGACTAAAATCAGGCTGGCAATCCTCTTTGTTAGAGTGTAATCAGTAGACCAGGCAGACTATTCAGAATTCCATTTTCTTCCCCCCTCAGCTGACACTACACTTCATCTGCTTTTCCAAACATTTTGAATTGTGACTTAGGATCCTCTGAAGTTTTACTGTTTCAGCCTTCGGAAAGTTGCAATTAAATACATAAGCAGATATCACCTTGCCATGTTTTTGGAAAGGTAACAGAGGGGAAAAATTAGCCATCACAGGAGAAGAAATCCTAGTTAAGGCTCTTTCTTCTCTCGTAACTGCATCCTGCTCTGTCTTCATAGCAACAAAGGTCTGTAATCAGCCTGGCTCCAGCTTTGGGCAGGCACCAGAGGGAGGGTCCGGGCAGGAGTTGTCTCTCTTTTCACATGTATAAAAGGAAGAGGAAAATAAAAGACCACCTTCAAAGTGACTGAAATGGCATCTGAGTGGCAGAACTTTCAGATAAATGCATCCTCTAATTAGGACTCTATAGCCCAGACACTAGGAATGCTTCCATGTCAAAGAACAGAAATGTTGTCAGATTTATGACTCTGTAGTTCTGATCACTACTAGAGGCCTAAGAATGTCATAGAGTCTTCAGTAAGACAGTGCCAATGGCTTGAGATGGAGAGAAGGGGCAAATTCTGTAAAAACTCCCTTATTCTTGGAAGTCTGATGGAGGTTCGATCAAATACTCAAGGATCACCTGGGATGAACTGTCTCCCATCAGTTGACAATTCTGCTTCCAAAGCCACTATTTTGTGGTGTGATCTGGCCCGATCACGTGGGCCTTCAGTCACATGCAGCTATTTCAACATGGCAGCCAGTGGTTGGGAGTTGTGGTTGGCTCTGCAGCAGGTGCACGGCTGGGCTAGGTGAATGGCCTGCAAGCCGGAGGCATGAAAGTCATTAGCATGGTCTCTTCCTGAAGCTTGTGGGCTGTGGCTGGGTTTAATTTAGAATAGTCTGTGTCTATAGATCTAACAGATCTGGAATGAACAAAGAATTTAGTACACAATATATCTCGGAGGTGGATAAGAATTTGAGAACAAAAGCTCCACACATTTTCCTGTTCCTGACAGCCTTATGGAATAGTCTTAATGTAGTTGACTTTGTCCTAAGACAGTGACATCATCTTCCAGGAAAACCATCCCTCAATCTATATTTATTCCCTCAAAACTGTAAATCAGTTTTATAACCATGAAAAGGACTATGATTAGTGCCCCCAGTGTCCTGAGTTAATGCCACTTCCCATGGTGTAGCATGGAAACACAGGACTAGCGTGGGTATAGAAGAACAGGCTCTTTGTTCAACAAAGGTGGTGGGGGCACCTCTTTTCATGCCGAGCCAGTGTGCTCTGATGACAGAGGGAGCTTCTGAAGAGTGCCTGCCAGGATCTTTGTGTACCGTGCACACATTCACTTTTCCGCAGAGTTCAACAGATTCTAATACCCAAGTCTATCTTACATCTGTCTCTCTTCTTCATCTCCTTCCTTAATTCAGACTCCCATTCATTTTTACCCCAAATAGGGCCATGACATCGTATTTTACTTTGTGTACAGCTCATGTTTCCTTTGCAAGTTCAGAGAACAGTTTCTTAAGGAGCTGTGCTGGTTTATTTGTCGACATTATACTCTGGTCTGAACAACATACCTGCCCTTTGTGAACACCGTTATATACACACATCACTGCTTCTTTTTGTAATATGCACACTGTTCTTTTATCTCCTTGTCTACTTGACAAATAACTACCATTTTGTTCTTCATTTTCAAGTACTTATCATGTTCCAAATAAACAAACATGCTGCTTTAAAATGTGTGTGTTTCAGAACATAACCATTAGGGTGACCAGCTGAAATTTCACATGGAACTGCTGAAGCAGATAACTTAGTCTTTAGGTCTGAGTGCAAACTTTATTGCACTGTGGTTTTTTTCCCCACTCTATGTCCCTGAGCATGGTCACCTCTGCTGTCTCTAATGCTTTGCAAACCATCTAGAGTCCTCTCTTTGACCCCTTCTCCACATTCAACTGTAACTGCTTGCTTAATTTGCCCAGGTGACAATGTGTTAACCCTCATCCTCTAACCCAGTGTCTGACATATATTAGGAATTAGAATGGGGGTTTATGGACATGGGAGACACTAAATTAACCTCATGTAGCTTTTCCCTACCACTAGAAGTTACTTTTTTTCAAGGAAAACTAGGAAAATGTCCATACACAGGATCCAGTTATCAAAGATTCTTACCATAATTTTCCTAGCTATGCTTTTCTTATATGTTAAATCCTCAAAGGCTGGTGGCGTATCTCAGTGGTAGACCATGTGATTAGCATGTGGGAAGAGTTGGGTTTCAGTAACTAGCACCCCAAATATGAGGAAACAAATTGAAACATTGTACAGTGCTTTTGGGTGATGATAAACTTGGCACAGCTTCCGAGGAGCCAATGTGTCACAAGGGGGTAACTGCAGATGCAGGGCACATTGGCATGTTAGGTAGCTTATTCAACTGTCAATTCCCAGCAGAAAAAAAAAACACGCTTAATCCACCAATCAAATGTTACACCAAAGCATGTAATCCACATCATAAAAACTCTTTTCAAAAACTGACATAAAAATCAAGAAGTACTTATATAGTCTTTAAATAATCTTTTTTGTTCTGAGGATTCCCAGATCTGTACCTCCAGCTTCTCTATTGAGGACAGCTTTGATCATTAGCACTTAAAATGCTCATGGGAAACTTCCCGTTTTTGTCTCCTGTGTATTTTAGATTTAAGGTGCCAAACTCAGCCTATACTGTCTCTCTCAAAGTGCAGCTGTGTGTGTGAACCAAAATGGCCCTTTAACTAAGCTTGCTGAGTAGGAAGTTTCTTTTCCACAGTGTGGATTCTTTTGTTTAGAAGTCTTCTGTCCATCCCTTCATTTCTCTTTCAGCTACTCCACTTCTCACCCTTTATAATTTGATGATGAAGTACTCGTTAGACATCTGCTATGCAGCCCTCAGGTCTTTTCGTCACCTAGAACACCATATGCATGGCTCTGAAACCCTCTATAGTGTGACAGAAGAGAGACCATCAGAGNGTGCGGGAGCTGGGCGGGACGAAAAGCAGGGCCCGCTCCCCTTATCACTACATTCCCCGAACTTTCTAATGCAAGCCTTGGGCTAATAGAACCAGAATCTTACAAGTTCACCTGCTTTCATAGCAAACCTTTCAGAACACAGGATTAGTAGGTTCATTTGTTACTTGGCTATGTCTAACGTCTCCAGCAAGACACACAAAGTCTGTTCATATCCAGCTTCATGCCTTGGTGAATACTGCTCAAATTTCCACTGTCCCTATCTCCTCCCCTCTTCTATGTCTCCCTTTCAGAGTCTCCAGCTAACCATCTCTCTCTGTATCTGGAACTCCTACTCAGATAAATCCTGGGTCCGGCCTTTATCATTTTTTTACTATTAAATTCTCTCATGGTAGCTGGCTCTTCTCAGCTTTTCCTTTTCATGTCATGCTCTGTGGATCTTCCAATGGCCCTCAGCAAACAGCTTCCGGAGCTTTGGCTCCTACTGAGGTTTTATTTTATGAGGCTACGATTCATTTGAGGGGATAAAATAACATGGTACTTACTGTTGTGCCATGGACATATAGCAGGCATGTGAACAGCCTATGGAATGAGTAAGTGTTTGAGGAATGCATAGCAAGAAATTCTACTCTACTCAGAGGAGCACATATTGAGGCTTCTTTTGCAAACTCCTGTATGACCTAGTGATGGTTTGAAAGAAAATGTCCCCCATAGGGGATGCCACTATTTGGGAGTATGGCTTTGTTAGAATAGGTATAGCCTTGTTGGAAGAAGTGTGTCACTGTAGAGGTGGGCTTTCAGATCTCATTTTTGCTCAAGCTTTGCCCAGTTCACTTCCTGTTGCCTGTGGATCAAGACGTAGAACTCTTAGCTCATTCTGCAGCCCCATGTCTGCCTGCACACCACCACGTCCTACCATGATGATAATGGGTTATGCCTGTGAGCCACCCAAATTAAATGTTTTCATGTGTAAGAGTTACTATGGTCATGGTGTGTTGACAGAGGCTGCTAGTTCATTTCCTGACTGCCCTGATTTGAAATGA
Organism: Bramus lutescens; assembly: GCA_001685075.1. Taxonomy (NCBI): domain Eukaryota; kingdom Metazoa; phylum Chordata; class Mammalia; order Rodentia; family Cricetidae; genus Bramus; species Bramus lutescens. The sequence goes on from LOEQ01005336.1 coordinate 8,675, forward strand.
TCACACAGAAACTATATTATTTAAATCACTGCTTGGCCAGTCACTTAAGCGTATTGCTAGCTCTTATATTTTAAATTAACTCATTTCTATTATTTTATGTTTTACGGTGAGGTTAGTGGCCTACCAGCAAGGTTCGAGCTGGCAGTTCACATCTTTTCTCCTCTGGTGGCTCCATGGCTTCTCCCTAACTCTGCCTTCTTTCTCCCAGCATTCAGTTCAGTCTTCTCTGCCTAGCTCTATTCTGCCCTAATCACAGACCAAAACGGCTTCTTTATTCATTAACCAATAAAAGCAAAACATGTACAGAAGGACTTCCCACACCAATGGTGTCTCGTCACAGCAATAAAACCCTAACTAAGCAGACCATAACCCCATTTTATCTTTGAATCAGCTTATCATGGCACTAAGACCTTCTCTGTATAATAATTAAGTCACCTATTGCTGCCGTGATCCTTGCATTGTCTTTTCCTGGAAGACCTTTCAGTCCATGTTACTATGAATTAGGTGGAATTAAGTGGGTAACAATGGATCCTTCAGTCGGCAGAGAGAGTAAAACAGAATTCAGAAGGTGACTAGGATTCATGCTCTATAACCAAGCCTGATTCTAAATCACACAATTAAAGCCATTCACTCAATAATCAGTTACGAAGTGACTTTTATGGGTTGCTATTATGAAATAACTGAATTAATTGAAGACACAAATATCTGTAAAAATTTAAAAATATAAGAGAAGACAATGGGATGATGGAATATCATCACAATATATTATTTACAAGCAAGAAGCTGTCAAAAGCAAAATTGATTTTTAAAAGAGAACAAAGGAAAAGCAAATAATGTTGTGTCAGAGATGCAAAGACTGACACTATCGATTGTACTCCTACAGGTCCTCAAAGAAAGGAGATTTTTTTTTTTAGAACTCTTAAGACCTCTCAGAAACCCTTAATGATCCGAAAGCAGGATATTTTCATGACTGCACATGAGTACATGAAAGGCACTGACATCTTAAGGACACCAGGAAGAGGCAGAGTGCATCTCCATGACCTGACAGGATTGCCTCTCGCAGACCAAATGCAGGCTGTGTAGGATCTTTGTGTTTGCGTCCTTCATTGGAGAAGACGCTCAGCCCACTCCAGAGATGGAACTGGGCGAGGATGCTGTTGCACTATCAGGAGCACTTCTGACGTTTGGGGTCATAGAGTTCTCAGTGTAGGGGCTATCCTCCATGAGCTGGTTAGTAGCTTCTTTAGCTTCTCCCCACTCTAAGTCTTCTACTAAGAGAACAACAACAAAATTTCTCCAGACTGCCACCTGTCTTCTAGGGACAAAACTAGCCCTAGCAGGGAAATATCAATCTATTTGATGGGTAGCAACTATTTCTAGGTTTTAATGTTTTCTTGAGACAGGATTATAGATCCTTCCTACTGCACCCAGACAGAAGCATTTCTAGCTTTACTAGAAAATGGAAAATGAAACAGCACTTAACTTCTTCATTTACAAATCCATGACTCAGTAACAAACACTGAGTTTTAGTGCAGCAATACAGAGTGCTGACCTGGCGGGCGTGGCAGACACGGGTGGAGAGTGCCAAACATGAGATTAACTTATAATCAAGTTTTGGAGGAAAGTTCAATGCTCTAAAAAAATCTTATTCTATTCATTTTATATAAACTGAATCAACTCCTAGGTGTAAGAATACATATAGTAAGACCAGGGAAGTTAAACATTATTTGAAATTCACATTATTGAAAGTTGTCTTTTACGAGGTTTGAGTAGATAACTGAAGATACAAGTGGGCATTTCTCAGAAATAACGATGACTGTGCAAGTACACATAATCTTCATAAATGTTAATCAGTATGCTCATAAACACATTCAGAATTGTTAGAGATCCCATAAAGAAACTGGGATGGGATGAGAAAAAATATTTACTTTCAAACATATTTAAAAATAAGTATTTAGGAAGACTGTTACCAAAGTCAAAGAAAGTTAAATTCTGACTCAGCCACTAGATTGCAGTCAAGAGATGAAGCACATCGTCTTTGTACAGCTCCTTGCTGTCTGAAGCCAGAGAGCGCTGCAAAGCTGGATCCCCATCCTCTAAGTGGAGGAAGAGCATCCCTCTCACAGAGCTTTACCTGAAACAATACGGTAGAGAACATTAAGGCAGAAATGGGACACTGAGGGACAGGAGGGAACCATAGGAGGAGGAGGACAGGGAATGTGATGGGCAAAGAGGTGTAAAGTACAACGACATACACATATAAAAATGTCACCATGAAGTCCACTGCTTTAATCACTAGTTAAAACATTTCATAGGAGAATAATCTGGAAACTCTTAAACCCAACACAAATAAGTCAGTTTAAATCAATTTTCTATGTTCAACAAAACTTGATGCAGCAAAATCATAAAGACCAAAAATCCCATGATTTCATTAGTCACTGGAGGTAGTCATTACTATAAGAGACCCTGAGTAAGGAGCTGACTACAGATTCTAGAGTAGTCTTTTGAGTATTCAGATTTGATGGGTACTTAAAATGTTTTCTAATTAAAATTTCATTTAATTTTTAAAAGAATTTGGGGCAGGCAGTGGTAGCACATGTCTCTAATCCTAACATTCAAGGAGTAGAGGCAAATGGATCTCTGAGAGTTCAAGATCAGCCTGGTCAACAGAGTGAGTGCAAGGCCTGCCAGGTCTATACAGAGAAACCCTGTCTCTAAAAATCAAATAGATGATAGATAGATAGATAGATAGATAGATAGATAGATAGATAGATANGCACCTACCACTGCTTCCGTCTTTTCCCCACTAGAAACTCAGTCTGTCTTCCCATATGTGGACTTAAGCAGCAGCAACCATACTCATTAACATCTTTCATTGAAGATGATGTCACAAGAGCCCTATTCAGGGTGGTTAGGGGAAAGTGACTACATTCTCCAACAAACTAACCCAAAAGACTACCCAACTTCAATACAAAGGAAGCTTTGGTCAATTTCTCATGAATTCTGATTAACAGTTAAAATACTGAAAACCCTTACAATGAGCTGAGTGACGGCATCAAAGGAACAAAACCAAATACTGGAGACTGCATGTGACCTGACTCAGAAATGCGTCCTTCCAAAGATGACCAAGCATCTCTGGATTAGCCTGTTAGCCCTAGTTGACCCCACAAGTATACTCATCACATGAACATAGGGGTCACCCATGGAGAACCTGCAGACAGGTTTGAGAAAGGACCAACATAGCAAAGCTGCTGAAAGTTGCTGGAAGATTGAACAAAGACAAATTCTTGCCTAGAGTCTTGCTAATTTTGACTCAGTAAAATTTTTTTAGCCTCCCCAAATTATTTCTTGTTGTCTTAAGACAAGTAGGGGGTCATTCGTTGGACAGTAGCCTTAAGCAAATATTAGGTGACTAAAACTGAAGCCAGATCAAAGCTGTGCTGTTGCTCACTGAAGCAGCACAGTTCTGTGTTTCAAGTGAAAGCTTTTCTCCTCTCTTAGGTGTTGGACTCTGAGTTCTTGATTTATTGAAACAAGATTTTGTTTTATGTCCATGGGTCTTGGACTTTCAATCCTCTTACCCCAGCTTTCCATGTGCCTCAATTATTGAAGTACCACACCTAATACTACCCCTGAATTTTCAACCCAACTACTTATATTTCACATGTGTATAATATTGCATTCATATGCCATAATCAAGTCACACACATACATGTGCAAATATAATATAATCAACACACACACTGTTTCTTATCTGTTTTTAAACAGATAAATTGTACAAAGAAAAGTCAGACCTTCCTTCTCATAATTAGATATCTTCTAGTGTTGGTGAACCCGAAAACATTGGTGGCCTCAACTCCAGGGCCTGGCAACTCTTAGATTCCTGAAATGAATAGGGGAAAGTTTAAGATGTCTGCTTAGAGACAAATGTCAACTGGAGACCACTGAACTGGCTTTTGGGAACCCAATCCCCAAGCTGGGTTGGTTGCTCAACCTTGATTCATGGGGAGGAACTTGGTCCTGCTTCAACTTGATATGCTATGCTTTGTTGACTCCCATGGGAAGCCTTCCCCTTTCTGAATGGAGAAAGAGGAGAAATGGAAGGGGGGGGGAGATGAGGAGGGAATGGGAGAAGAGGAGGGAGGGAAAACAATAGTTGGTATGTAAAATACATTTTTTAAAAACAAAACAAAACAAACCTGTTCAAGAGATGAACATTGGAGATTTTTGAAGCATGTTCTCTACCCCATGGCCTGTGTCTTTGTAGCTGAAATGTATCACCTGCTTACCTAGTAGGATAACCAAATAGCCACCTCTCACCTTTGTGTCTGTGTCCATGGGTGGAAACTGAGCCTTTTATTCTGCAGATTTTCCACTATGGACTGAGTAAGGGGAGTTCTGTTCCCAGGTTCTCCTCCGGGACTCTATTTTCTCATCAAATTTCCTTAAAGTGGTCATCAAAAGTCCATGTAAGGTTGTTGAGTCTTCCCTTAATTCTTGCCTTCCTTTCATACCCACAGACCCCAAGAGGAGAGGGGCAATGCCTCTGTCACAGTATACACCCAGGTCCCCAGCCAGTGTCTGATAACGTTTGATCTACATTTTTAAAACGAATCTTGGCATATCCAGTTTGTTCTCTAAGGGTACCAGATATGAGAAGAAAGCCAGTATGCTTAAAAAAATCAATACATCGAAATAAACAATACACAAAATGACCAGTTTGCTAGAGGCCAATTTACCAAAAATCAATGTGCTAAATTTACCAAAACATTACTTTCTTGTAACTGTTTACATAGCTAATAGAAACTCATATTAGATTCGGCAGTTTGAGCAGCTTTTAAAGACGTCAAGGAAGTTGGATTTCCTTGTTCTTGAAAACAGTGTTTTATGGGCATTCTCGTTATTGAGAGAACCAGAATGTCCTAGATTTCTGCTGAGAGGATTTATCAGTGAGATGCCTTTCCTAGCGCCTGCTCTCTCAGGGAATCCCATTCTTTCTTCTTTTCTATTGACCTGGATGATTCCCACTTCTCCAGTGGAGTCTATATACACACATCCACTCAGCTGCACATCCCATTTGGCATAGATCCCACCTGCCTGGTACTAATGGATTGGCTTATCATTTGTGATGGGATGTTTTTGAACAGCTCAGGTTTCTTGAGCTGTTTTTGTACGCTTGCATGATAATTCCCTTAATGTTTTCAACCAGGATGACTTTTCAACCTTAATCTGGTGCTGGAAGCAAGCTCCTTGTTAACTTTTATCTTGTCATATGTGGAGAGTTTGCTTCAGGCATTAAATATCAGTTCATTCTAAAAGCACCATTTGAAATACTTAGAATTTAAGCATCTTTACAAATAATACACATAAAGACTTATATATATGTATATATAAAGCATAATTCTTGTGATTAAGATTCATATTTCAATAAGTATTTAATAAAAATTTTAGCATTACAAAATTTTAGTATTTATTGATATAGTTGATTCACATCTTTCTATATCAAATTTCATATTTACATATGAAATTTTAGTTATTGAGCACTAAATATATTTGACTGAATATTATGCATAGATAAAAAGATTAAGTCACTTGTGCTTTTCATTTTGAGAACATGAGCATCCTCAAATACTGCTGTGAACAAAGAAAAAGAAAACCCTGGCCCAAACGCCCCGTGGCTTGTCATAGCTGCTAGTCAGTCAGTCCATCCAGTATGAGCTCCACTAAACACGGTATTTGATATGTTAGTGAATTTGATGGAGTAACTTATACTTTATAACTTTAGAAAGTAGGTATTTTGGTAACTTGCTAATTTGAAAATTAAAAATATTACTGCTTAAAAAATGAACTGTGAACCTGTGGCTTGGCACCCAGCAAGGCTTTTTGGCATGTTTTCTTCCTCTTTTGGCTCCTTCTCCCCTCTCCCCTTCTTTTTTTTCTCCTCTCTTCTATTTTTTAAAATTCCGCCAGATCTCAGTGTTGTGGCTTGTAACTTGGTTTTCATCTTTATTTTTTAATCAAATGAAATTTAAATAACATTTGACCAAACTTTCTGCCACTTCCAGTCCAGAGTAACTAATTAAAAGTGTACTAAGTACAGAATGCTCTGTGCATATTTAACAGTACTCAAAGCCAAAGCCTCCTAGGATAATAAGCTAGGATAATACTGATAGATTTAGCTGCACTGTGGGAGGGGACTGGAGCACCCACCTCCACCTTCTCCTGATCCTCCCAATCAGTGGGCTCTATTGCCATGCCCTGTGAACTTGTCTGGACTTGGAGACTTGCTTTAGTCACTGAAAGACAGTCTAAGGGACAAAGCTATGTCATGATCGTGAACTGCAAGAGGCTTTCGAGTCTCTGCCCTTGCTGTACATGCCGACCTAGACCATTACGGTGTCACACTAACCAAGGAGAGGCTGCACAGAGGAGCGATGATGCTCTGCCTGTTGCAGGACATGTATAGTCATTCTCGACCCCACGATCACAATCTGTGTGAACCCCACAGAACGCACCAGCAGCCTGTACACTGGAAGCTGAAGCAGATGAATGATTGATAGTTACATCGTCAAGTGTTGCTATATGGCAATGAGTTCACAACACAACTGTGTCTCATACTTTATAGGTTTTAAGAACAGACCCATCCAAACGCAACCAGCATCACCCGCTGAACAGTATGATTAGGTCGAAGGCTCTGAGTCTCGAAAGATTCAATGGAAGCCAACAACAATAACCTGTTAGAAGGGTCCTTGGTGGGACGACATTGGCTCTGAGAGCCACGGTTGTGGCCTGTTTCAACTGCGGGAGCTTTAGGATCACGCTGCCTCCACATGTAATCTACACTATTATTTCCATCCCTCACCAGGACATAGATTTTACTAACACGCATGCCTTAATATCCACTTACCCAAAATATGCAGTTAAAATGTTCTAAAAATTACGGGCTGCCACAATCATTACAGTAATCTCATTTTAAAACACACAAACAACTCAAACAGGACGTAGCTGTTTACTTCCTGATTTTCTATGGCCAACAGTCCGTTTCATGGTCAAGTATTTCTTCCACCAGCCTTATTTTCCCTTTGTGACGTGTGCTGTGTGATTTACTCCTGAACTCTAAGCTGGAGTCCTAGAAGGTTGTAGAGAAACCCTCAGATGATGATAAACATTGAAGTTAAAGGAGCGAATTTAGCAGAGTTTGAATTTGAAGCATAGATAAACTTTTACGATAATTCATTTAAAATGTAAAACACTAAGCAATCTAGATGGCTAGTGATTTCCTGAATCTGAAAGCAAGGACGAAGAAGGGAGATAAATGGAGAGTGAGGGATAGGACGAGGGAAGGGAAATAGACGGAGAGTTGGGGTGCGCTGCATGTCTCTGAAAATGTTTTACTCTCCTTTTGTGCAGTATACAGCAACACCGCTACATTACCTCTTTCATCAACTCTATCACAGCTCACTACCTCAAGCCATGTTTTTTTTGACAAAAGCATAGCTCCAATCGTATGAATAAAAAAGAGAAAGAAAAATAGATTCATTATAGAAACTGACCATGGAGCTCAACTTATTGCGGCTTTCTAGTCCCTAAAGACAATTAACTGAATTATATTTGTAAGCATTTTAAATTAAAGGTTAAACAATCATATTAACAGTGACTTCTTGTCTTAATTTTGAGCATCAAACTCTAGGTCTAAGAAGATAATCAATCCTAGAGTTACAAAGATATTAAAGTTCTCTGGAAGATCAATCGGTAATTATTCCACCGTAGTTTTCAGGGCCTAAGGGTTAGGCATTGTATTAAACAGTGAGGAGATAAAGGTAAAAACGTCCCTCAGCAATGTCCTTTAGGCCATCTCTGGAGAGTGTATGTGTTTCAAATTCTAGATGTCTGAAGCCTACAAGTTGTGGGCACAAATATCATTAACCAAGCTCCTGTAGAGTGGGATAAAACCCAGGGGAGACAGCCAGGCATTGTGGCTTGCACATTTTAATACCAATATTCTGAAAGAAAAGGCAAGTGGATCTCTGAGTTTGGGACCAGCCTGGTTAGCAGAGCAAGTTCCAGGATAGTCAGGGCTCCACAGACAAACCCAGCACCACAGGGAAGAGCAGGGAGCAATCAGAGCAATTCAGCAAAAAGCATTAACCCTTAAATAGCTACAGGAACAACAAAGAGCAACATGCCATGCCAGGGCAGAGGCAGACAGCTTTGCCCATGGCTTTGTTCATGTTCCAGGCCCTGCTAGACAGAGATCCCTAGACAGCCAACTCTGTTTCAGAATAAGATCCATTACGGATTACTAATATGATGCCTATTGCCAAAGAAAACTTGAAAAGAATTACAGAAAAACAACTCCCTAAATAAGTATATGAAAAACATATATAGAGAATATAGGCACGTGTTATTAACATGAAAATAAAGGACAAGAGCTAGGGTCATTGTGAGAACAGTAAGAGAAAATGCAGGGGACAGAAAGCTAGCATGGTTTAGCAGCAAATGGTTCATTATGCAATAATTGGCTGCCGTTCCCATCTACCATGGAGGAATGAATGCCTTCCTGCCACCCAGCTCTCCACTGTTATATGCTGCAGCACAGCTCTGTCCTTAGATGCACGAGTCAGAAAGCAAGCGCCATTCTGAGCAGCATTGTCACCAACTATTCTGAGACAGCTGAAAAGTATAACAACTGTTGCCCAAGAATTCAGTAAGATCTAAGAACACGATACCTTTAAAACGTTGCCATGGAAAGCTACATTGCCCCACTCAATGTATATAGATGACATATATTCATGTGATCAGACATGACATGACGATATTCCTCAAAGCATGGAGAAGGACACAGGCTCACATTTCCAGGCACCCCTCTGGGATAAACCTGATAGAAGGTGTGGGGTGTTGTTTGAGACACCAGCAATACAGCTGTCTTTGGGAATGGCTGCCTTGGGATTCTATTCAGCAGCACACCTGCAGAAGTTCGCTTATTCCCAAACATTCCTTGAAAATTTACTGGTTGCCAAGCATTGGTCTAGAAGCTGTAGAATCATGGACAACAATGTAACTTCATCTTAAAGTGATTATGGTCTGGGGGAAGGTAGAGCAATAAACACTAAAGAAAGCAGAAAAGTAATTCCAGGTTCTATGTGCTTGAAGTCATGCCTGACAGAATTTCCAGGTTGACAGTTTTCATTTTTTCAGACCCCTCACATGGTTTCCTGTGTGCTCTGTGTGGGAGCATTCTCAGAACCTCACACCTCCTGTGTGTTCTGTGTGGGATCACTCTCAGACCCTCACACCTTCTCCTGTGTGCTTTGTGTGGGAGCACTCTCAGACTCCTCACATGGTTTCCTGTGTGCTCTGTGTGGGAGCATTCTCAGAACCTCACACCTCCTGTGTGTTCTGTGTGGGATCACTCTCAGACCCTCACGCCTTCTCCTGTGTGCTCTGTGTGGGAGCACTCTTGGATCCTCATGCCTTCTCCTGTATGGGAGCAAACTGAGAACACGAAGCTGGGAAATTAAGTATGGGTCAGCCCAACCTCCACCTCGCTCCAGCCAATCACTGCACAATGTTCCTAAGGCAGTGTCTTCTTACTTTCAAAGCCATTCATAGACCAGCTTGGGGTCCACCCCATTCTCCCCAGAAAGTAGGGCACCCTGTCATATGCTCTTGGTGGCCTATTGAGCCTCAGGAAACAAAGTTTGTAGGGGAGTAGTCTCCTCTGGAGGGATCACCCCATGGAAACATGTCACTGTCTCAGGATGCAAAGGACAGAAAGAATTAAACAGGCTTTTTTGGGGATCAGGCTGAGGGCCTGGCCATTTTAAATTCCACTGTCACTTCCGAGAATGCTTAGCAATGCTCACATCATCAGTGCCGTTTGAACAAAAGCTGTTTCGTGGAGACCATGACTGACCATTTTGCCTTGATAAAGGCTTCCCTGGGCTTCAGAAGGTGGGAGTCCAACAAGCCATGCCTTGTTTGTCCTAGTCCACATCATACTGAGGACAAAAGCTGAACACTCTAGGCCATCAATGAAAAGCTGCAGAAATGATCTAAAATCAAATTTAAGTGAAGAACAATACAATAGCCAAAGCCCGTGGCAGGACTGTGAGAGAAGAGAGGTTTGGCACAACCACTCTGAAGCACATACCCTTCCTGTGATCCTCATGCAGAGTTCTTGCTTGTCAGCCTCTTCAGATTTAACAGTGTCAAAGTGAAGCCTCTTGTCACTTGGGTGACAAAGCCATGCCATGCAATTCTAACACTCTAATGACTCACTTAACAGCCTCCTCTGTGGGAGCATGAGTCATGGCCATCCTCCTGACAGGTCCTCAAGGTAAGATTGTACCACTTACTTTCAGCTCTCACCCCCAACAGGACTGTTAGCATGGGACCTGAGAAGGTGCACCCTGAAGGTAAAGGGGTGTCCTTGATGGTGGCGGCTGCTATATTTTTATAAGCATCAAAATGCCTTTCTCCTTTGTATTCATGATTTAATATTCGTATTGAACCACAAGTCTAAGAAGATTATACTAGCTTTGGGACAAGGTGGGATTTTATTATGTGCGCCTTTTTTTAACTTTAAGAAGACAACCAACAGTAGTGGCGCCAATGCCAGGCTCCCTCCTCCTCTCAGTTTATTCTTCTCTATCGCATTTCAAATACCCAATAAGCTGGTTGCAATCATTCCCATTTGTAGCTGGGGCATTGAAATTGTCATGGAATAAGAATTTTCTCTCACCCAATCAGTGATATCTGACAGAATCTTTATTGCAATTATGGTTGGCTATAGTCATGAGTCTCTCCTCACACTGGGAAAAATGCTGCTGGTACATTGAGCTCCTCCCTCTAAGCAAATGCACCATAGGCTGCTGCGCCAGGAAGAAGAAGGCTTACTATGGCAAAAGGAAGAGTCTAGCCCCTACCCCAGAGTCTCTACAACAGCATCTTCTGGGACACCTTCTTCAGATAACAGCACACAGCTAAGAAGGAAACCGAGAAGCTCAGGCCTTAAGTCAAGCTCCAGTGTTTGGAAATAAGGCAATTGATCACACTCTGTGAGCTGTGAGTCAAGAACTTCATGAAAATGAGCAAAATTGAAATCCATGTAAATCTATAGGAAAAACTAAATTAAAAAAAAAAAAGGACCTTTTGCTTTTCTAGGAAATGTCCCCTGGAGTATCTTTTCCACTGACATCACCCGTATGGGGAGGAGGAGATAAGCAAATGAGGGGATTCCACAGAAATAAGCTGAACTCATGATGTCTGTACCGGGAGCTGCTGGCTCCAGCTCTGACCTTTGGGACAGACCAGGACCTTCCCTCTTTTCTGAATCCCAGAGTTCTGTGGACTCCTTTCTTGCTCCACTTTCATCTCTCCTGGTGTGCTTCTCCAGGCTGTGAAGGTCAGACCTCACAGCCTGCTCCTCCTCCTCCTCTCTACCTGGAAGACAGGCTCTGAGAACAAAGGCACCCTCCCCTGGTGATCTTCTTCATCTAGGCATGTCAGTGTGTTGGCATCCTGCTCAGGCTTCACAGCTCTGCGTTCTCATCCTCCCTCCTTTTCTAATTCTTAGTCTGCTTGCCAATCAGGTTCCCTGCATCACCACCTCCCAAGAGTACCACATGCTTTACTACTTACGTTAGTGCTGAATTATGTATGTTATTTTATTTGATATTGTTCTCCTTCTTATCCAAGGCCTGGAGCTCTCCCCTTTCCTCTAGGTGAAGTCTTGGACCCCATCACACAGAAGTTGATTCTCACACTTTTACACATAGTTCTGTTATATATTCTCCCTCAGTTAATTAGCTGATAATTAAACTGGTAGCTCCAACCCTTTTAGGGCAACCTTTTTGGTGATTCCTATGTTTTATAGAGTGGAAAATCTATATATGTGTATTATTTATCATGGGCTGTGTGATAGTTTATTGTCAATTTTGTCTTTATTGTCAATTTTGCTACATTTACAAGTATCTGGGTGCTTAGCAAGTATACCTTTGAATGTCTCTGAGGACATTTCTAGAGAGGATTAGCCAAGGGGTAAGATCCAGCCTAAAGATGGACACCATCCATCCATCCATGGGCGGGGCCAGCAAAGGCCTGCTCTCCCTGTGCTTTCCCAGCTGAGCCTCTCTGCTCCACCTTCCCTGCCATGGCAGACTGAAACTTCCCACACCACAGCAGACAAATCCTTCCTTTTTTGAGTTGTTATTTTGTCACCGTGATGCAAAACCTAAAGCTGGCTCTGTACTCACATGAATTATAATTCACCTTGATTTGCTATAATTTAAATATTCCCCACAATTTTATTTCATTTCTTGATGCGCTCAGCTTTTCCGGTAGTCTAGCTACCCTATGGTTTCCAAGTGAGGCGAAAGGAGGAGCTGAAGATCTGAAGATTGCCAGGTTCCCAAAATAGCTTTCTCTTCCTTTTTTAGAAACAAAATAAGCAATACAGGAATTTCTTATAGCTAGCTGGTGCTTCCCTTTATGGAATATCTATTCCTCAGATAACAATTCACAGTGCCCAGTAGGTGCCCTGGATTATGTCAGTACTAAAGACATGATTGATTAAAAAACAATTCTATGTGACTGGGAGTGTGAGTCTGTACAGAATGCCTACCTGCCATGTGGGAAACCCTGGGTTCCATCCTCAGCATCGTGAAAGAAAGGCAGACAAAACCACAGCTGTCTGTGCCAGTTTCTATTTAAGCAAAAGGAACCTTGACTTCATGGGAGAAATTCGGGAAACTGACAGATATTCCTTAGTCATAGCTAGGTCAAGCTAACAGGCCAGGGTGGGGGATGCTGGGTAGGTGGCTTCCTGGTCACTTTTTATTTATGATTTTTTTTTCTGTTCCAGCATCTGCTACGATCATAGCATAATTGAAGATGAGTAGAGTGGTTTAAGTATCATAGATAGACTCAAATTCTCTCTACTTTTCTTGTTTTTGTATGTGTGTGTTGAGAAATAATGATGCAGATGGCCTTGAGGACAGAGATTGGAAAAGCCAGTCAGCTAAACCTCTGCATTTTAGTGTGGGAAGGAAAGTTTCTCTGATTTTTTTTTTAATGAATTCTTGGACAATTCTGTGGCTTTGCTCCAAAAATGTCCTGCTGGAGTAGAGGATTACCTTACATGGGTCATTACACTTCCAAAGCTCAAAGAGGGCATTAAATTAAAATTCCCTGCACTTAGTAGGCAGAACATCATGATACTCAAAAGCTGTGAGAGCGCTAAACGAATCCTGAGCGCCAGCAGTACCAGCACTACATATTTACTGAGTTCAGTGGGGTGCTAGGCACAGTGCAGACAGATTATGCAAGCAGCCCCCACAAAAGAGCAGCAGCAACCATCTCCTATGAACTCAGCCTTACATTGACTTTGGAAACAGACACTGTAATTCGACTTGTTAGAAGCAGTTTCCTTTCAAAAGGACCCTCAAGGTTCTCTGTGTCTTTGTTTGATTTGAAAGTGGCTGATTCTTTGCAGTTTACCATTGATGAATGTGGCCTAGCCTCCCGATCTCTAAATTACCATAAGAATGCTGAGGGCATTGAACTGAAGAACTCATCCCTTTGCAACTGAAAATTACGGATGAAACCTTGTGGGAATATTAAACATATCAGTTGTAAAACAGATAATACACTATTACATATTTTTTAATTTAGATAGGAAAACATGCATTTTTAAAATTAATAATGCTGGTCCTTTAAACCAATCTGCAGTTTTCACACACACACTCACACACTCATGTTCGAAAGGCATTGAAAGAATTTTATCATTAAATTCAACTATTTAATGTTAAGTATCAAGCAATTTCCAACTTTTTAAAATTTATGTGCATTGATGTTTCACCTGCATGAGGGTGTTGAGTACCCTGAAATTGTATGTGGTTCTAGACAGTTGTGAGCTGCTGTGTGGGTGCTGGGAATTGAACCAGGGACCTCTGGAAGAACAGCCAGTGCTCTTAACCACTGAGTCATATCTTCAGCCCCACAGTTTCCAATTTTTAAACTAACTCAAGCACAAAAAGAGGTGAATTAAGATGGGCATGAGGCATGCACAGAGGCAAGGCACATTTGTGGAACCAGAAAGAGTGACTTTACATATATGGGAAAAACTGAGTTTAAAAAGCCTGGCTTTCTTTATGTAAATGCTAACCCATTAGGATTAAGAAAAAAAATTAAGCACTTTAGAGAAAATGGATTATAAACTGTCATTGTTGAATTTAGTGTTCTGACAGCTTTGAAAGTGACTACAATGTAATTTCCCAAGTTGGTAGCCACAATAATAGAACATCTGGATGTGATTGAAATGTGCGTGGCAATTAAAAAGAGAACAAGGCAGCAGTGGAACAATGCTCCTCCGTACACTGATAACTCTTGTGGTTTTGAACTTATGACCCAGATCTCAGGTGTGGCTCTCCAGGACAGCCCTTCTTTTAGTGACTCACTGGCATCTGTGATGTGCGTTCTTCATCTCTAGTTTTATCACTTTCCCATCTTGCTTCCTTAATGTGCTGTGTCAGGCCTTTCGCCCAAACACCTGTGGGAGCACTTAGCAAGTAATCTCAGGTGTGAATTGGCCAGAGTGCTGGTCTCTGCATCATGTACGTTCTGTCCCACTGGGGTCAAATAAATTCATGGTGGGTCATGTAGTAATGTGAGCTAAGGGGTCCAAGTTCGTTTTTCTTTCCAGTTGGCCTTCACCTAGATGTAGCCCTTTCTAGTGTTTCAGAAGCGGGTTTACCTATAGTTTCCTGTTCACAGCAATGGAAATGTCCACCACATCTAGTCCCAGGTATCTAGATCTCTAGAGCTCCTCTTAGATAAGAACTAGTTGCAAAGTTGAGCTGCCATTCAGTTCTCCCTCCTCGGTTTAAACACATGGAGCAGTGGAGGATAAAAATGCCTTTCAGTTCAGTTTAGCCAATACTTAGGGTCTAGTAGGTTTCAATTCAGTGCCAGGAAACAAAATCAGTCTTTAAGGATCCTAAAATCTTTGGTCTTGGTACTCTCATCATAAATAATATATTTACATATATTTTACCCTCAAAACAGGTTATTTCATTGACGTGTATTATTTTCCCTGCTATCCCTCCCTCAAAAGCACACATCAAGATTGTGGGAAAGTGGATTTAACCCAGGGCAGCAGTGACGTATTATTAGCGTGCACACTAGGGGTTTTCAGAGTTGCTCCACAGCCTAGCCTTAGTGGACATGCATAGGGTTAGGTCAACAGTTGCTTCTCTGTTGCTGCCATGTGTATCATCTGACAGGATTTTACTTTGCTTTTTTTTTTTAAAAAAAGGTTTATTAACTTTTATTTTGTGTTTGGCTACATTATTAATATGCACTATATGTGTACCTGGTGTCCTTGAAGGCCAGAAAAGGGCGCCATAACCCCTGGAACTGGAGTGACACACAGTTGCAAACTGCAGTGTAGGCGCTGGGAGCTGAACTTGGGTGTTCTGCAAGAGTAGCTAGTGCTCTTAACAACCGAGCCAGACTTAGACGCCAGGATCATTCTTTCCAGCCTAGGATGGCATCCATGCCTTCTCAAAGACACACAGGCCTTAGCTACAGTAGTGATTCATCTCCACTGACATCAGAAAGAGTCATTTGTAGAGGGGGCAGGCAGCAATGCTAGATGTGAATGTGGCTCCATGCTCAGATTTGGTAAATGCTGACCCTTAATTGAGGGTTTTAATAAACTATCATCTAGACTAGCTGGGTCAAAAGTATTGGTTAATGGGAAGATTTCAAAGTTGTGTAGGATTTATTGATTGATACATTTGGTGAAAGATTTGGTTATGATGTGGCTTCAGTGAGAATTGTGCTGTGCCGTAGAATGTTAATCGACCCTAAAAATGAGAGGAATAGCTGGTGTCTGAAAGTTGCTGCGGTAGCCAAGGGTGCACGCCTGGGCCAGCGAGGGTCCTCTGCTCCTGCTTCAGCGCTGTCTCGCCCAGCTGTTTGTTAAGTGCTGTTGATTGCTTTCCACAGTCTGTGTGTGAACTGCTTCACGAGCAGGTCAGTCAACAGCCCCCGAGTGGGCTGCATATCAACAGCAGACATTTAAGCAGAGGGCCTAGGAGGAAGGCCGGGCAAAAATCCATGCAGTCCTCTGATGGGTTGGTGCCAGAGAATTATCTGTATTCTGTCAATCATGTATTTTAATAAAACACTG
>LOEQ01005336.1:24897-67317 GCA_001685075.1 Bramus lutescens
CAGACAGGAAGTAGAGGCGGGGCAATGAGAACAGGAGAATGATGGAAAGGAGGAGCCCATTCCTCCCATTCCAGTCCAGACCACTGAAGAAGCAACATGTGACATACCCAGCTGAAAAAGGTACTGAGCCACACGGCTAACATAGATAAGAACAGTGGGCTAATATAAGCTACAAGAGCTAATAAGAAGCCTGAGCTAATGGGCCAATCAGTTTATAAGTAATGCAGACTCTGTGCGATTTTCTTTGGGGCTTGCCAGCTGTGGGGTATCAGGCAGGACAGAAACCCCAAGAAACAGGCCCCTCATGTTACAATGGGTGGTTCCCTACTTAAAGTCATCACAGAGTTCCACAGAGTACTGTTTAATGAGACCCCATTACAGGGGGGTGGGACACATAAATTTATCAATATATAAATGAACATAATAAATGAAAATTGTTTTTAAAAGAATATTTACAGTATTACAATATATTTGACAGCTTTTAAAGATTTATATGGATACAGATGCCTGCATGTGCACATACATGCAAGTACCCACAGAGGCCAGAAGAAGATAGCCCAGCTCTTGGAGCTGGAGTTACAGTCAGGGAGCTGCTGGATGCAAGTGCTGGAAACCAGACTCTGGGCCTCTGCAAGAGCAGAAAATGCTTTGAGCACAGAGCCTCTCTCCAGCCATGTTATGTAGAAGAGATGTGTATATGTATGTATGTAAACGCAAAAATGTTCTGAAAGATCACACAAAAAATAGAAAAAGTGATTATTTTTGGTTGGGGAAATTATGGATGCTAATAGTTTCCTCACCAAAGTTTTTCCTAGTTGTTTATGTCCTTTTGCACGTCACTCTCTCTTTTTTATTTCCTACAATGAGTATGTTTTGTATTATATGCTTTTGTATATCAAAGGTACATGTTTGAAACCATTTCATAATTCAAAATAACTGTACTCCTTAAAATTCTACCCTAGTCAGTCTAAAATTTTAGTTTATAGTAGTTTAGTTTTTTCTCCCTTTCGTAAGTGTTTATGTGTGTGTGTATATACATATATATTTATGTATGTATGCATGTATGTTTGTGTGAGTAGTGTTAGTGGGTGTGTAGCATGTGTGTCTATGTGTATAGATGTATATGTGTATGTGCATGAGTATGTGCATGCTTGTGTGTTTGTGTGCATGCATACATGTTCAAATATATGTGGACATATAGGTGCACATGTGCATGCATATGTGTATGTGTATGTATTTATTGTGCACACATACTTGTGTGTGTGTATGTATGTATGTATGTGTGTATGTATGCAGGTATATTCCTGTGTGTGCATGTGAGTGTATATATGTATGTGTGTGTATATATATATATATATAAGTATGTGGGTGTATATATGTTTCTTTGCATATATATATAGGTCTGTGTGTATTTATATGTGATATGTATGTGCATGTGAGTTTGTATTTATTCTATTTATGTATATGCGTATATATTTATAATTATGTATGTGTATATATTTCTGTGTGTCTGAGTGAATAAGTGCATGTTGTTTATATGTCTATATGTATGTGTGTATGTACGCATAAATATGTGTATATATGTACATATATGTATGTGTTTCTGCGTGTGCATGTGAATGTGTATAGTATATATTTGTGTGTGCATTTATCACATATATGCATATGTATCTATTTGTATGTGGATGTATATGCTGTAGAATATTATTTTAACTAGGCAAAGAAGTGTTACATTTGTTTATGCTGTGAAATACTACTTTAACTGTGTAAAGGTATGTTACATTTCTTAATGATGTATTTGTTTAATGATGAAAGGATATGTGCTTAATTATGAAAAGATGTGTGACATTTGTTTCACTTAGGCACCTGATTGGTCTAATAAAGAGCTGAATGGCCAATAATTAGGCTAAGAAAGATAGGCCAGGCTGGTGGGCAGAGAGTATATAAATAGAAGGAGAAAAGAATGAGAGAAGAACGAGAAAATAAGGAGAAGAAGCCTGGGACAAAAAGTCAGGCAGCTGCCATTCAGCAGACATGAGTAACAGTAAAAGTAAGATATACGGAATGTAAGAAAGCAAAAAGTTCTGAGGCAAAAGGCAGATAAAGAGAAATAGGTAAATTTAAGTTAAAGGAGGTCGCCAGAAACAGGCCTAAGCTAGACTGGCATTTATAACTAAACAGAAGTCTCCGTGTCGTGATTTGGAGCTGGTTGGTGGCCTACAAGAAAAGGTCTGCTATATGTCTATGCTTTAGATCATCAGAAATTGATTAGCCCTCCTCATATGCTAATGCCCCTGTGGTCTGACAGGGACTTTGAAGTGCCTTGCTCTTGGAAGCATTTCTGAGGCTGGCCAGATGGCGCTGCACATGTGTTGAAGCCCAGATCCTGGATTTGTCATGGCCTTGGGCGGGGGTTGTGATTTTTCAGGCAGAGGCATGCCCTGTCTATGACTAATAGATACAGAACAACATCCTCTGTTTCCTAAATGCTGAATAAATAAAAACCCTCATCATGTTCCCTTGTCAAAAACAAACAAGAGGGTCTCCAATTCCTGCAGAATCTGAGAGCCTGTTGGCTGCTGGTTTGGATCTCTGCCAACGCAGCTAGAGTTGAGCTTTGAATTTAACATGGCTTCCTGCACTCTCTGTCACCTCCTCAAGCCCTTCAAATGCTTATCCTGGAGCTTGGAAAGGTGAGACTTTCCTGGGGGATTCTTCTTGATGCAGAGGCACGCAGAAGGAGCCATGCTTCTCTCCAGTGGAGAAGACATTCTAGTTTGGTCCGACTCCTCTGGATTCTGGCTGCCTGGTCCGGAAAGCTTTAGAAGGTACAGTGCTAAAGAGTAGTTTGTACACTGTAAACAAATGTTGATTTTTTTTTCTGTTTTATTTGAAGTAGTCACCTGGAAGTGTATACAATATCAATAGTGTCATAGGAAAGTACATATTAGCTCAAGGCCTAGCTCCATGCCTAACCCTGACACGTCGGCATCTGTAGAAGTACACAGTGGTCAGGAATTACTACAGCTCTCATAAAAAAATTCTAAGATGTCTTTCTGAATTATAACTTTGTCACCTCCTAGGGGTGACAGATTCCAATGGGAAATGTGACTTAGGAATCGTTCCCGGGCTTTGAACACAGGCTGTGGTTCAAACGGTAGCCTCTATGCTGAGTGGGATGGCATGAGACAAAAGGTTCTTCCTTTTTTTCATACAACAGGAAAAGTGGCTAATACAGGACACCCAGAAGACACCTTCCCATTCTCTTAGGATTAAGTTCTGGAAATAGCAGTGTGAAGTGGGGTGGTGCTTGTCTTTCTCCAGGAGTTATTGTGGCTTCCAGAAGCAGATGCTTACCCAGGTAGGGAATTCCTGGAAGCACATTCACAGGCACATGGATTGACATCCGAGTCAAGAGGAAGGAGGACACTAATTTCCCAATGTGCAGCACATTCCCTTATTGTGCGGAGAGAGTAACCTGGATCCTGATTAAATTAAATTACATAGCTGGATAAAATTACCAATGAACAAATTAATAGGAAAGTGAAGAGACTTCCAGGTGTGAGGAAAATCAGAGGTACATGAGTTACATCCTACAGAAGATGATGGATGAGTCTGTGAAAGACAGACACTAAATAGTACACATGCCTGTAGGTCTCAGGTGCATCTCTGCTATGATATGATATTTATACAAATTTTATCACATAAAGTCTCACCACATTCTCTCAGATACTTCAAATTATATGCATATTCAGGATTAATCCTTATCTACTGCCTCTATACAGGACAGAATCCTGTCCTGTAATAGTTTTTGATTTACAAATAAAATACTTTCTCTGTTCTCTTTGGGAGATTTGAATCAGAACATCCAGCCCTGAACAGAGCATTGCTTCAAAATCAAAAGAAAAGAACAATCATGCTCTTCTTGCAAGCAAGATAAAGACTCACACAAGTCAGGACTTTGTGTATGTGTGTGTGTGTGTGTGTGTGTGTGTGTGTGCATAAGAATAATCACGCCAATATGAGAGAGTCAGCTGCTGGAGCAGTTACAGAAAAAAAAAGTAACTGACAGGATGGTTTTTGAAGACAAGGGAGAAAGGAGGAGAAGGGAGAGGGAGGGGCAGGCAGGGTTTTGGAGACGTGAGTTCCTGGCTCTCTGTGCCTTGTGTATATATATAAAGCAAGGTGTTGTTACTTCCATTTTACAGGCAAAGAAAACCGCAGTTGGAGACAATTTAACTTGGCAATCCTCATGCAAATGGAAGGAGGCAGAATCTCTAGACTTCTATCTCGAGCTCAAACCCTTTAGCATGTGCTGATAGTGACCCCAGCACTATGTCTTTTCGGGTGACACCGGTTATGCCATACACACTACATCTAGAGTTTCCTAGGTGTACAAAACAGAGGCGAGAAAGCCAGTCTGTACTGACCACACGTCCACTGCTCACACATACGTTCCTTAGCATCCACACGTGGGGCACCTTCCAGCTCTCATTCATCCTTCTTTTATATCAGACGAGAAGCGGGAAATAGTCCTCCTCTTTACAGGGAGGACTGGAGGCGGGTGTGGGGGGGGGTCTAGAGAGGTCCAAGGCTGCATGTGAGCTCTGAGAGAATACCAGATTCAGGCACTCTTGAAATGAATGCCAGCCTTCCCCACATGGCCTTGATTTAATACCTCAAGAAATGGAGTTTCGTGCCTTTGGGGAGCTTCAGCATCTGATAGGTGAGAAACCAGTCTACATTAATGATTATACTGCAAGGGACAGCTTTATTCCTTATTTTGTAGCTGACTTCTCTGAAAATGGAGTAACCCGGGCCAAAGATAAAACTACCAGGGTGTGATCCTTATTCACTAATTAATGAGTCCATTTCCAACACTCTGTGAGTGTAGGAACTGGCCTCCCACACCACAACCACAACAACTTGTCAAGAATGTACAAACTTTGAATACGTGAGCTACAAACCTATTTTTGCACCTGTGGAAGTGAGAGAAGAGCAGCAGAATATCTTAACATCAGTGACTTCCCGAGGTGGGCGAGAATTAACACAGAAACCACCAAGGAAAGAGGCACTGCACATGCGAGTCTGTCTGCATTCCTTGCTACTCTTCCTGCATTGGCAAGTTTTCTGGATTCTGGGAATATCCAGCTTCCTCTGGTATCCACATGGTATTTATTTGAGAGACAGTCTCACTACGTAGACTAGATTAGTCAGAACTGTGGTTCATCTGCCTCAGCTTCCTGAGTAACAGCGCCATAGGTGAGTCACATCAGTCATGACAGCCACAGGTTAATGTGACTTCTCTACAGAGTTGCAAGTCCGTGCACCCCACACACAATAAGAGTAAGTATCTTCAATCTGTGTATAACTGAAGGGCCTTCTATCATGGGGATAGCAACCAACTCCCAACCACCCATGTCCTCTGGGTGCCGTATTGGCTTCTAAACAGACTCTTTCAGGAAAAGTCAACTTCATCTTATTGGAAAGGAAAAATAAAAAGAGACCAGAGGTAACTATGAGCATTAGAGCATCATAGTGTTACCTGGGCAATTAAACTCTTCAAGAGGTTAATTCCCACACTTGAGACTCTCCAGATGGATCAGAAGCTACAGAAATTTGTGTACAATGGAGAACTCTAGTCTGCATTACAAAGCATTATCTTTTCAGGACTATTCATTATTAGTTATATTAGTTAATTATTAGTTATATTAGTTAATATATAGTTAATATAACTTAGTATTATTTATAATATTCCTCTCATGATTAATTAAAAAACAAATGGGTATATTGAAATTCCTCTGATGTTACATGAAGTAAAAACACCATGACTATAAGATAAGCGATGTAAAGGTTGAGAACAAGAGAACAGAAGAGAAAGAAGGAAAAGGGAAGAGAAAGGAAGAGGTAGAAAGAGAGATGGGAAGAGGGGAGAGAGAAAGAAGAAAGAGAGGAGAAAAAGATTCAGCTGGTGTTTGAGTCTCTGTAGACTTTTGAGGACAGTGTGCTCCAAGGCAATGAGGTGTGCCCTGGGGCAGCCTGGTCTGATTCTGATGGCCAAGAGCCCTTAAATTCTCATTTCTGAAAGCTTTAGAAAGTCAGCTCCTGCTGTCCCCCATCCCCAGTGGGGCCTGAAGGAGATAATTCCCTCTTGATCTACATTGTCCTCACTCTCCTCCAGGCCACACTACCTGGGTCTCACTAAAACTTCCCACCATCTTCCTCTGTCCCTGCTGCCTTGCCCCCACCTTGACTCTGTAATCGACTTGTCAATGGGCTAATGGCTGTCTGTCGCACTCCAGGACGAGCATGGGATCCTGACTGCATCCATCTGCTGCTTTTCACTTTGACTACCCATCATCTCTCCCTCTGCCCCTGCTCCACATTGTAACCCTCCTCTACTTTCTGTTTCTTGGACAGAATCTCAGACCCAAACCATCAAATGTCACCTCTTTAAATAGGGCTTCCTAATCGACCCATCCCCCACCTCATACACTCTTGCATCCCGTGGTACCTTTCTTAGTGGCTTCTCCCTTTGACATGGCATGGCTAATCATTCCTGCCCTCAGGCTGTTGGGGGTCTGGGTAGTGCCTAGCCGCAGCCAGAGACCAGGCTGCATTCAGTTGCCCAGGACTGCTGTTTTCTTCATCGGACCTCAAGCTAAGCAAGTTCAAAGCACTGGCCTGTTACTCCACACTTAACTAAGTCTCTGAAGAGTCAGAAAGCATCAAGGATGTGCACAGTAAGGAAGCCTACTGACCCCAAACAACCTTGCATCACTTCTCTGCTGCACATTTCCATCCCTGCTCTGAGCCACACCCTCCCGAGGATGCCATGGGCTGCACCTAAGGAAATGCTGTCTTCTTTTCCTTCTGGGTTGTGACAGGGCTAGCTACCTCTTCACAAAGCCCTTCCAGGGCTCCTGAGCTCCTTCTGGGGAGTAGAGAAACACACAAAACAACGCTGGCATCACCAACCTGGACCAGTTCTCAGTCCATTAACAGGATTTGGGGAAAAAGAATTATTATAATTATTTTTGTCAGCCTGTAGTCTTTATCTTTATGGGATAAAGAAGGTATTTGAACAGATTATCACGGGGTTTTTCTGTAATAACAACACTCTATTATGTGTGGGACTTGGAGTTCTGACAAATACTTTGCTATAGAACACAAGATTTGATGCTAACAGTGTCCCTATAAGGTATAAGTACTATGCATGTTCTGTAATGCTTCAGGGGAAGGAAATAGAAGTTGAGGGTGATTAATTACACAGCATGGTGAAAAGCTTTAGGCTACACTTCAATGCCCAGTGTTCCTTACAAAGCTCCTTCATGGTGAAAAATTAAAAAAAATTAAAAAATGATATTCCTGTATAAGATTTGAGAGCTGTGTATGTGCAGTACAGGTATGTGTATATTTATATAGGGGTATGCAGGTGTATGTGTAAGGTGTACAAATGTCTTCAGGCATATAGATGTGTGTGCAGGAATACAGGCTTATAGTTGTATGTAGGTGTGGTCATATATGTCTAGGCATGTAGGTGTGAGTGTGTGTGTGCGTGTGCGCACAGGTGTGGTACATGTGAGCAAGTCTTAGGGATAAAAGAAACAGCTCTGAACACCATCCTCTATTCCATACCACACTGTCACACTTAAATCATGGTGCTATAAAACTCCGTCAAGCCACCCAATAAAGACCCTGGAAATGCAGAAGATCCATAGAGCTCTCTCATATCTGTCTTCTCATCTGTTGCCTTATACTGTCTTTTAATCTCTCTCTTCCTCAGAAGTAATGCTCTTAGAGTTTCCTCTGTGACTGCTCCTGTCTTAATGAATTATGGCTGTGGATTTTGTAGTTTCGGGAGCAGTCATCTCGGGCTGTGAATCAAGGCGCACCTCTCAGCCTCAGCCGTCTCCCCACGGTGAGAAATGAGGTGAGCAGCGTCCTCTCGAATGACATGCTTCACTCCCACTCCGACGGCAGTGCTGCCGCTCCCCCGCCCCCGTACACATCTGGAGCTGAGGCCTCTGGGGCTCTGCCCCGCAGTGTTCTTCTCTGATTACTGATAGCTGTCTGAAGTCCAGGCAGACGTGTGCAGGCACCTGCCTGTCCTTACCGGGCTAAGCGTTCTCTGCTCACAGGCTCACAGCTGTGCTTGGATAAGGTTGCACTGGAAGCCTCTGCCTTCGGAATCAATCAGGCCAGGAGGAGCACCTGCCTCGGAAACCCACTGCGTAGATGCGTTAAGGTTCTCGCTTGTGATGAAGGTTAGGGGAGTTTACTGAAAGTCAGTTTTAATGAGTGCTGCTTCTCTCTATGCGCTTACCTCCAGAAAATGTTCCGCCTGCTGCTCTCGATCCAATTTCCTTGAAGTCGTGGTAATCAGACCTGTGTAGAAATGAGAATATTTGACTTTTAAATATCTGGGGCAGGTAGCTCATTGAATATAGCAAAAAGGCCAGTTAAAGGCAAAGTAAAAATGTTGGAGAATGGTACCCTCCAGTTCCCAGGGAGGTCCAGATTATTCTTAAAGGAAAATCAAATGCAGTAAGAAATGGTGGGTCATGACCTCAGTCAGGTCTATGTAACATGGAAGAAACACTGCTGCCTGGGAGGAAAATAAAAACTCTTAGGAAACATTGTTTTTCTAATATGAGGCAACCCAAAGATTCATTTACCTATGGCTAGAGTCCTCTAGGAGCCACGCTAAAGGCTATTAAGTTGTTAATAATTAGTTGACACTGATTAGATTCTGGCTATCAGATATCACTTTTTTCTTTTTTAATTTTATACACTTGGAATTATCTTTCCAAGAAGGCGATTTCTGCAATAGCTACACTTGTCTCAATTCAGTAGCTCTCACAACAAACACCCCACTGTAATTTTTCTGTTTTATGTATCCAGATCTTTACACTAAGACATCCTAAGTGGAAGGACCTGTATCTTCTTTCAATGTCTATAAAGACAGAAGAAATGAGAAGGCAGACCTTGGAGGCTTCTTGGCTCATTGTACAAATTTGTCTTTTGCACAGTTTATTGTTTTTATTGTGAAATGGAAATTAGGAACCTAAATTTATTTCCCACCTCTCCATTATAATATCTGTGAAGAAAACATGAGTTGGATTTTTTTCATGGTGTGTGCTGATTAACAAGGAAAGAGCAAAGAATAGTCATTTATGGAAAAGGTTTCTGGGGTCTACAGGGAAATTCTTGACCTCAAGCTGCTGAGCTGTAGATGGATAGGGAGGAGCACATGGATTATAGAGAAACAAGAGGCCATAAGACATTAAATGATGCCTTAGTGACATCCAAAATAGCATCTCAGTTAGAGTAACACAGCTCTCTACAAGGTGGCACATTCCCTTTACCCTGGCATGCCAGAGTGGATCACAACCTATGCTTCATTCACCCTCACTAAGACCTCATTCATGTGGTTCACGTAGATTCTCTCTCTCTCTCTCTCTCTCTCTCTCTCTCTCTCTCTCTCTCTCTCTTTCTCTCTCTCCCTCTCACTCTTTCTCTCTGCTGCAGGTTGACTATAATGATACAGTTTTAATGAACTGCAAAGTTATGTTATGATTCATAAGTGACATGTGGGAAAGTTTACAAAATGAACTTACCTATCAATCACATAAAGGTGAGACCATTTGAAACACACATTCTTAGCAAATTTGAAACATATAACAAACACACTATTATCAACTTGTTGTGCCCATAGGCTTTTCAGATTCCACTCGCGTTGGCCAGTCCGATATGCCACATGTCGCCAGGACATTCCTCTGTCATCATTACAATTGTTTGCTCTCAGGTCTGTGATTTCCCAGTGGGACATGGCCTGATGTGAATGCCCTGCCATGTGCTTCCAATGCTCTTGCCCATGTGGTGTGGGACTCCTGCAAAACTGCCCCCACAGTGTTCAGAGGTCAATAACTCCCTCTCCTCTCAGTACCCGGATGTTTAACACCACAGATTTATCATTCTCTGGTTTCCTGTATCAGAATCCGGGAAAAAGGACTCAGTGTCAGAGAGCAAGGAGCCGTCCACCTCGACTCTTCTTCCTACATCTTTACTCTTTCCACTGACATCCATCTTTCCGTCTGCTCAGCCACATCTAAAAGCTTCTATAACAAGGAAAGGCAGGAAAAGAAAAAAGCTCGGCTCCTGGGTTCATATTGACTGAGGGTCTGTGTGGTCTGACTCCCCCTCTTCAGTTCCAGACCATGCTGTCTGACAAGGTCATATGTCATGAAGGCTCATTTCAAGCTAATAGCAGCTGTTTCCACACAGAGTGAGGGACGGAGGCCTTCTCCCAGATTCCAGCCCCCCTCAGAGGGAGTCCTATGTTAGAGGACATAATGGGAATGAGATGTGCTTGCTACATGTGGGGGTTGGAGGAATAATTCTGCTTCCTATTGCACATCTGTGACTCTTATACCCCCCCACATGCTCACACGCACACACACACACACACGTATACGCACACGCACGCACACACACAGAGACACACACACGCATGCATGCGCATACACACACTCACAAAGAGAGAGAGAGAAGGTACCACTGACCTCTGCTCCCCTGAGTTCTCTCATGTTACCAGCACTCCTGCAACCTGGGCTCAACCAGCATGGATGACCAGGGAGACAGTCTGCCTTCTCTTCTGGGGATTGTTAGGAGACATCTCCAGAAAATTTGCATATTGTTTGCAATGCTCACATGGGTCTCAGAGACCAGTGTCTCTCAGCCCAGTGTCTCCCATCTGTGCCCTTCATAAGTGAGTTTATCAGCTCACAGAGAAGGGAATTTGAAACACTTTTCTCAAGCAGTGGGCTGGAGTTGGGAAGCTAAGTAGTTACTACTTCTAGAAGGAAGCCAGCCGGAAGTCCTTGCACACCCCAGTACTCTGGGCTTCCAGCCCCTGTGTGTTCTCAGATGTAAAAGGAGTACAAAGTAGAAATCATTAGAAAAGCAGATGATGTTGCGTGGCGATAGTGAAAGTCTACTGATAAGGACATGGGTTCTTTGGAAAGCAATAAGAGTTTTTTACGTTATTATTAAGGTGATGTTTGTGTCATTTGTAGCATGCTATGACACCTGAAGAATTGCATACTTCATGTGGGCAGGTGTTATTTTGTGTATGTTATGTATCAACAAAGTGGTCAAAAATCTGTGGAAAATCATAAACTGCCTTTCAGGCTTTAACAAGAGTTTATTTTGTGAAGTGAGGATACACAATGAATGAATCAAAGAGCTTAGCATTCAGGCTTAATTTGGCATTTCAATGAATGAACAGAGTTCTCAGCTTTGTCTATAGGAATCTGGAACCAAGAAATAGTGAGCTTCTAAGGCAGGCAGTACTAGAGTGTTAATTCATGGTTATTTGCACTGAAAATTATCTTGTTAAGAGTTCAGTTCTATGAAAACCCAGAAAGGGTGAAGTTTACTTTCTACAGAGGTACATGCTTGGGATGAAAAGCACCATATCAGATGGTTGGCTGTTGACTATGGTCAGGAAGAACTTCAGGGGGGTCACCACTCCCGGTCTAGAGGGATTCGTCAGAAAGACCAACACTATTTCCACACTTGTGTTGCACGCAAATGCACTGGGCCTTAAAACAAAGCAAAGGATCAAACAGAGCAAGGCTTCCTTCTAACTGCTCTGACTTGGCCATGTGGAAAGGAATCCACAACCTATGTAAGAGAGAGGCGTGGACACTGTGCATGGAGCTGTAGACATGTGGGACACCTATACTTGGAGACTTAAATGTTGAAATGGAGTTTCCAAAACAAACCAGAGGCCCAATTGAGTGTCGTTTGGTTGTAAAAACAAGCACATAATTTCATATGGCTCCTTATGCAAACTTCTAATTAGGAGGAGGGAAAGATGCCAGTCATACATGAATGACATTTAGTAAGGTGATAAATGACTAGAACAGGGCAATTGCTTTAAAAATAGCTGGCTCTCATTCTGTCTAACATGCTCTCCCTGAAAAGCAGATGTCAACAATGTCACTGCCTCTTAAAAAGAACTGAAGATACTCAGAGTAGCTGTGGTCAGAACAACGACATACATAAGATTATCTTTCTTCATCTCCCTCCCTGTGGCTGTCCGGGTCACAGCTGTGTAAGTAAGAACAGGACATTCATATTTGCTTTAAGTGTGGGTCTTGGCTGATTCAGCATAATTTTTCCCAGAGGGCAAAATGCTGGGCTTGCTACTAAAACATCTAACTGGAATTAGTGCTGCCATGTTTCATGCCTAATTTCCTATGTCCAAGCCCAGCACTCTGAACTCTTCCCCATCCTAGCAATTCGCCCATGTATTACTTTTCCCGTGCAAACTTCCTAGATTTTCCTTCTACACAGAGCTGCAGGAAACTTATCTCTGGATCATCCTTGAGAGCACAGTTCACGAAGCCAGAGCCTTGAGGTGGTCCTCCAGGACAAGCGCCCAGGTCAAGCGCTTGTCTCATTTGCTGGATGCATAAATGCAGCACTGAGGGCGCCCAGAGCATTTCTCTGCTTGTTGAAGTTTTCTCTAATAGGACACTAGCAAAGGGACAAGGAACGGCTATTAATTATCTGGCACTCTTGATGCTTAATAAAAAGACTGCAATGCAGATAGAGGAAACTGTCCTGAGGAGGAGAGAGGGCAAAGTGGATCAGTCTTCCAGAATACTCAGTGGTGTTGTTTTATTTAATGTGGTCTCAATGCACAGGGATGGGAGCTCCTGAATGGCCCCTAAATTCCTTTAAACTTCAAACTATCGCTTAATTCTTTCCCTCCCTCTCTTCTTTCCTCCTAACCCCCTCTCTTCCCCTCCCTTGCTCCCTCCTTAATATCAAAAACAGGGTTTCGGCCCATGCCTGAAGCAGTTATATTTGATTTTGTGCCCGTGGATTCTCAGACCTTTCTACATTTCTCCATATCCTTATTTCTATCTAATTTATGGAGAAATGTCGGGAACTAATAATATAGTAATAGCTAATACATAACATTTATCAGGCACTGTTCTAAAAAGTTTACACACATGGCCTTGCAGGATCCCACAATAAACCAGGTACTGTACAATTTAAGTATGTGCGCTTGTATGTACACTTGTGTGCACAAATGTGTGGGCCAGATACTGATACTGAAAATTTTCCTCTTTTGCACTCCACCTTGTTTTTTGAGACAAGACCTCTCTATAAACATGGAGCTTACTCACTGGCTAGACTGGCTGACCTGGGAACTCCAGGCTCCAGCTGTCTCTCTCTCTCTCTCCAGCACTGGGGTCACAGGTACATGCTGCATCTCATCATTTATGTGAATGCTAAAGATCCAAGCTCAGGTCCTCTACCGTACCAGGGCAGAAAGTGTTCTCCTTACTGAGACATCTCCTCAGGCACAGTTCTACTTTTTAGACAGACCTAATAGTTGTTTTCACTTCAAGTTTATTTTTCTTCTCTTCTGAAATTTCAGAAAATTACACTAAACTCTCATGATGGTTAGTCTTCACTGTCAACTTGGCTGGATTTAGAGTCAGCTAGGAGACACATTTCTGGATATGACTTGAGGGTGTTTCTAGAGGGGCTTGGGAAAGGAAATATCTGGATCTGGAAGAACTATTACATGGGATGGGCTCCTTGACTGAAAAAAGGGAAGAGGAGACCATTTCTTGACCATAGGTACAATATGACCATCTGCCTCACATTGCTGTTGCCATGTCTTCCCCACTGTGATGGACTGTGTCCCCTTAGACTATGAGCCCCTCCGAGCCTTTCCTTACATTGATCTTGGCAGACATTTTATCACAGCAATGAAGTAATAACTCATACTGAAAATTACTACCATGAAGTGAGTTGTTACTGTGATGATCTGATGGGGTTCATAGGAATTTAAACCAGTTTATAGAAGAAATATAGAAGAGTTTGGACTTACGGGCTAGAGATGCACAAGACTGTTGCAAGCAGAATTTAATGGACCATTCTGGTGGGAGTATGAAAAATCGGAAAACAGGTAGTCAGGCTGTGAACACTGTGCTCTTATAGCAGTAGAAGGGCCACTGGAGAATTGGACTGAAGAGCATTCATGTTACATTCTCACAAAGAATTTGAAAACACACTGCTCACGTTATGCAAGTTTAAGCACAAACAAATGAAAATGCACTTACATTTCTGCAGAAGAAATTTCAAGACAATGTAACATGCAGGCTGTGTCATGGTTATTGACAACTGATCACAACTATATAATTCATAGTTAACTCTGAAGTCAGATGGAAAGATTTAAGAAATAGATAGTGTGGTTAGGAAAAGGGCATGCGTGAATTTAAAGAAGCAGGCAAGGCAGCTTGGAGAAAGTTATTATTATTACTAAGAATGGTGTCATTAAAGAAAAAAAAATCTATGCTACCACTGGGACAATAGGAAAGGTGCCCTGAGGACAAGATCCCAATCAACAAAGGCTCCAACCTGTAAAAACAGTAATTTGTAAGAAAGGAGAGTGAATTGGAATTGGTAATGCAGTTGGCAGGGGGTGGGGGTGAGACCTTGCTTGAAAACAATCAACTAAGGAAGGGTGTTTCAAGATTCCTTTACCTAGGTACACAGAGGTCAGTACAGAGCAGTGAGGAGACCAGACTACAAGTCCTGCTGTTAACAAAACTTGACTGTCTTGTTCATATTATACTGAGCTTGCAGATATGTAAAATTCAAGTATTACAATGTCATGAAGACTTACATGAAAGGTTCAGAATGCTACTGAGGTCAGGCTTGGTGGGGCAGGGGCTATTGCATGAAGTTGTACAGGTGAAGACCAATGGGGATGCTGGAGGGGCCTCGCTGTGGAGTGTTTTCTAAGGAAAACCTCAGCCATCAAGAAGAGCCAGCTTGTGTGCTGGAGACAACAGAAGTGGAGGGACAGAGCTACCAAGCCTGGTGAAGCTCAGATGATACCACTAAGAGACCCAGAGTTGTCAGAATTTATGCTTACCCTGCCTGGTTTCTTTGGCTCTTTCTTGCTATGCCCCCCATTCCTCACTCTTAGAATGGGAATGTTTGACTTGTTCAGTTGTGCGTTGTAAATAATCAACTTGAGTTTTGTTTTGCATGGTCTAACAGTTGGTTCCAAAATGAGAAACTTGGGATTGTGGCTTTTGAACAATATTGAACTGTTAAGCCTTAGAGGACTCTTTGAGATAAATGAAATGCATTTTTTCATGAAATGTCTATAAGTTTGGAGAGTTATCTAATGGAGAAAGTGTTTTTTTATTTATGATTTTGATTTCATGTGATGTTTAAGTGTCAAGTTGACAAAGGTTAGGCTTTGGATGATTAATCTTCTTGTCAGGTTGACTAGATTTAGAGTTACCTGGGCGGTAGGCCTCTCATGTGTCTCTGAGAGTATTCCCAGAGAGGTTTAAGTGGGGAAGACATAGTCAGTGTAGGCG
Source organism: Bramus lutescens (assembly GCA_001685075.1). Lineage (NCBI taxonomy): Eukaryota > Metazoa > Chordata > Mammalia > Rodentia > Cricetidae > Bramus > Bramus lutescens. Next base: position 40,323 of record LOEQ01005336.1, read on the forward strand.
GACTGTCCCATGGGTCACAGTCCTGAACTAGGTAACTAGAATAGAGGGGAAGATAAAATGAGCATCAGTATTTATTTAACCTGACCCCTCCTCTCTGTTCCCCAGCTATGAAAGCAATGTGACAAGTCACCTCATGCTCCTGCACCAGGCTTTCCTTGGCATGACAAATGTTTCCACTCAAACTGTGGACCAGCTCTACAAAAAGGTGGTGCTTGACCAGAAGGGCTGTGCTCTGTTCTTGTTCGTTTGCTCATTTGCTGACCCCTCACATTAAACACCAATGCACAGATTCGCCCAAAGGGAAAATGAAAAAATGCTCTTTAAAGTGCAAGTGCATGCTCCTGGTGGGAAAACCTACACACTGATGATTGTCACCCTTCATCCCTTCCAGAAGATTTTGATTTACAGAATCTTTTCTTTCCTTAGCTTTTAGTCCTAAGAAAAAATTTTTAAATGCTACCCACAGTATTTTCATATAGCTATAAGGCTCTTTGCTGAACTTGGAAAGAAATAAAATGGACACAGAGCAAACATGAACTTCAGACTTTGAGGTAAAATTAACCAAGTTACTTTCTGTAACTTTAGATTCAGGAGATCTGATGCTTTCTTCTAGCATCTATGGACATCAAGCATGCATGTCTTAAACAGACATATATGTGGTATTCACACATATAAAACATCTTTAAAATATAAACAAATAGAATAACTAAGTAATATGCAATCTTAGATTTGAATATGCATACACACATATGTGATTTCTTATAAAGAAAAGAATAAGCAGAAAGGTTGGGAGCTAAGATATTAGTTATGAAGGGGTTAAAAGGGATTATGGAAACTGGTCCTATTTGATGTGCTTCTTAAATAAGGGCTGCTTCGTCAGGCGTGAAGATCTGGAGTTGCTCCATTGAGCACACAAGCGCTGCTATTAAATTTTCTTAAGAAAATTTGACAAGGGACACCAACAGAGCTTAAGCCTGTAACACATGCATTTCTTTATAAATAGTAATTTACAAGATGCTAATAGGAGCTTTCGAACTCTACTAGAGAGCATGTGTTTTAAACAGAAGCATGGAGACACTGTGGCACAGCACAGTTCACAGCTTCTGGGTCTGTAACAGATACACTTCAGTTTCTGGCTGTGCCAGCCAGTGAATGGCATTTTTGCAAGTCTGCCTTAGCAACAGAGATGTCTCAGTGCTCCTCTCTGCTAGAGACACTTTCCCATTTAGATTGAGGATTCTATGACTGCCACATAGGAAAGCCAGCTTTCGAGATAAAAGTTCGGTGCACACAAATGTCTTCTACCTTCCCCTCCTACCTAACTGACTGAGAGAGATGCCTACAACCTGCAAGGAGCATTCTGAGGCCCAGACAAGCCCTTATCCATCACAGTGCCATTTGCTATAGAGTAGACGGATGAAGGCTTCTGGGTCAAGGTGATATTGTCAGAGTGAAGAAAGAGTAAGGTAGAGCCAGCAAGCAAAGGAGCAACGTGATGATGCCAAGGGGAAAACTTACTCCGAATTCCTCCTTTGTAGAATTCTGTGTCATAGCTGGTGTTTCTGCCTCACAGCCATACAGGCACACACCTGTGCACATGCACACACAGACATAGGATTAGGACTGGTTTTTGCCAGGATGCCTCCATACCTCCCAGGACCATCTGTTTTCACAGTTCTCCTGATCATCCTCCTCCTCATCACACAGAACCCTTGGGCTCTGCTCTACCACTCTGCCTAGGTGGAGGAAGTATTTATTTATGCACCTGAAAATGTTTCTAGGCTGTTTTGCTGCACTTTAGATGCTTATTGGATTTTTTCAGAGAAATTAAACTGCAGATGGCAAGCCAGTATTAAGGATGTCATATGAAATGATGCCCTCCTTAGGTGCCATTAACACATCACTGTGTGTGGACTCAGATGTGCAATATGGCATGCATCTCTTTTACCTTTCTGCCAAGATATTTTTACATAATTTCAAATACTGTGTGATGAAAATAAAGAAGCAGAAATCACTGGAAATCTAAATTCAGCTAAATAGAAGGGCCTTTATCTGATATGGGAGGTATTGGGAAGTTTCACTAGCAGCAGGCCCTGGTCTCTGTGTCTAGCTTCTCTCCTCCGTTCGTGCCCAGACAGCTGCATGCCTTTTGGCAAGTTACTTAGCTTCCTAAATTGTTGCAAAATGAAACTTATTAAATTAAGTAATCCATTAAAAATTCTTGGCTTGGTTCCTCCCACAGACTAAATGCCCGATGATATTATTATTCTTATCAACCAAAAGAATAGCCGCAGGGCTATCCTAAGCATCCCACAGTCTAGCCTTGTTTTTCCCATCTTGAGATTCCTTCCTACTGTTTCAAATGTTAGTGCAACAAAAACCATGTCTACTCCTCAGCCTGTTCTCTGGCAGATAAGGAAGCTGTCGTTTATTGCTTAAGCAACTTACTCAAAGACTTACTGGTAAATCTTTCAATATATGTCTGTTACATATCATTGAGAGGATAGTGTAAATCCTGAGTGATTGGTATGACATGGATTAGTACCGAGTGTTTCCTGGGAAATGGTGGGCAATGAAGAAGTAGGGGCTCTTCTCTAACTATTGATGAGTTTTAAGGTCAGTGTGTGCTAGAAGCAGTTGGGAAGTTTTTATACATATTGACACCAGGTCCCATACCTAAAGGCTGTGTATATTCTGTGATTGGTTGAATCCTAGGCCTAGGGTATCTCTGAAACATCCTGGGTGGTGCCCTTGTTCTGTGGTTCAGCGTAGGCTGGAAGCCACTGTCTGTACAGGTGCTATATTCTCAGTGATAGAGTTACAGAAATCAAGCAGTGATTTACCAGGCTGATTTGGTTTCTCCACAATGAACCATGCTACCCATAATTAGCAGTTCATGAAATGTATGTAGTCCACTGAATGCTCTCATCTGAACTCAATAGAGCTCTGTTTCAAATCCTCCAGCAAAGGACCACACTGGGTAGATGCCACATTCCCTAACCCTGATTGGATGTATGCCTCCACCTGTCTTACTATGACACATCTTGGCTACAATGTTACTTCATTCTGGAGTCTCTAATTTCTTTCCTGGTTGTACAATTCACCCTGCCTTGGTCCTGGTAGTTCCATGAATCCCCTAGCAGAGGTTCGGGTTTCACCTCCTGGTGATGTTTCCTCTTTCCACATATGTCTGAACAAGGCCCAATTGGAGGGAACCTAAGAGATAAAACACTAAGGCCACTTTTGCCATCATAGGCCTGAGAGCCCAGTGAGGAAGATAGACACACACTGGAAACATTTCAACAGAATGTGAGATTGAGCACATACGCTAGGCAGACCAGGAGGCCCTGAAGACAAATATCAGATGGAATGTGCTGTGGGGAGGTAAAGGAGTGTAAGCTGCACTTATGCCTGAACATGAGTGGCCAGTAAAATGACCAGATTACCAGAGACCCTGGAAAGGTTAACATGCCAAATTAGTCTGAGGTTAGGGCAGAAACTTGAAGAAGGAGATATATAGAGTTTAGATATTGGCTCTGCAGCTTCTTGGCTAGATGCAGAGAAGGGTTCTGGGTACTCAGATCTCAGCTTTGCCTTGGGGAGAGTACACAGGAGTAGTTAGGAGGTGCCCAGATGACAGATTAACCTGGAGCTCTGAGGAGCTGCTGGGAGGCATTCCTAGTGTCTGGCAAGAGGATTCAGATGGGAAAGTTGCTTGCTAAGGAGCCTGCTAACCTGAGTGTGACACCCAGAACCCAGGTGTAGGACAGAACCGACTCTACAAAGTTGTCCTCTGATCTCTGCTTGTGTGCCATGATACAAGCAAATCTGCACTCACCACACACACACACACACACACACACACACACACACACACGAGTATTTGAACACTGAAAGAAGTAAAGCAGGCATGCTTCTATTAAAAAGCAGTGCAGTCAATTTCCTACAAACGCTTCAACTTCCTTCTTCTTTATCAATGAAAAACTAATCCATTTTGCATATAAGCCATATTCCTTTTATCCATTCCTCTGTTGTTAGGCACCTCAGTTTTCTGTGTAACTCAGTTACTGTGAACAGTGCTGCAGAAACACTGATGTGCAATTATCACTCTGATGTGATAATTAAAGCAACTGAGACCATCGTATGAAGAGAATTAAGCCATGTTCAGGAAGACATAACAGATGCTTTCTCTTGCTTTTGCTTCCTGGGTTTTGTATGGAGACATAAAATCATCATGCAAGATATATGACAAGAGAGTAGCTATGAAATTGTCTGAGGGAAACAGAAGAGACTGGGAGGCAACTTGGGGATGGAGGATATGCTCAACATACAATTTTAAGTATAAAAACCTAAAAATATTTTTAAATTTAACAAGCTGTACACATTTTCTTTTGGTTAAAAACCTTATGAGCACAGGGTGCTATTTCTCATTGCACTCAGGAGTCCTTATTATCTCAGCTTGGGCAGTCTGACAATGCCTGTGAATTCAGTAACCAGACAACCAAGAGATGAAGTTTCCTCCAGTTTGTTCAGAAGATCCTGAACATTCTTTAATTCACTCCAGAGGTGTGAAAACAGGCACTGCACGCCCCTAAGAAATTATTTCACTGCAAATAATTTCTTCCCACATCTGTTTCCATGTGACAGCTAAAATCAAGAGGACGGATAAAGTGCAAATTACTCAGAGAATGTGTCAAGTCTGGAAAATACATGTGTGCTTTGAAAGCATGATACTTCAAGACCATTTTTATTCTATAAATTAGATGAGATCTCTTAGTAGTAATGTTGTGAAATCAAATTAAGAAACACTACTTTTTATGGGAAGTTTTGCACATTGAGGGGGGGAGAAGAAAAGACACGTGTTTTACAGTTGATTTTCACACCATGCAAGCCTTTGTTTTACATTCACATATGCTATGTAATCTCTCATCCTTTTTGTGCCACCTGTCTGAGAATCTGTGATAGCTCCATGTCTGGTTGGAGTTTATCTTTCCGCTGTCTTGGTAAATTAGCGGGACAGAAAGGTCTCAGGAGGCTATCTAATGATTTTGAGACAAACAATTTGTGAAGCAGTTTAACCACCGTTTTTATGTTCTGGCTGCAAACAGCCTTGGTGGCTCCATTAGCATGTGTCCACAGGGCTTCTGCTCCACAACACTGTGTTAGCAGCAGTAATCATGTGTTAAAAACAGCAAAGTCTCACTTACTGAAATGTGCTGGAATCTGCAGTTTCTTCCTCTATAATATTAGAAACTTTACTGCCTTACTTATTACGGATGTATGGGGATTCATGTTTCCCTCCCAGTGAACTGTGTGGAAGCCCAGTGTTTCTGCAGAACTTAGTTTTTCCTTCGTATGTGGCCCTTAGGACTGAACTCAGACTTGGTGGAAGTCTCATTCTAACTAAGCCATTTCACTGGCCTAGACTTTGCGGTTCCCACGGCTCTAATTCCCTCCTCAATGAGATCTTGAAAGAATGGAAGTTGACTGCCTGGTCACTGCAAGAACGATGAATTCTCTGCATCGACATTTATCAAAATCAAGGACGTGAGCCTCTTTCAAAGTGTTGTGAGCTGTAGTTTTTCCCTCTAAAGTGACAATGGCTTTATGGGTAATAAAGAGCATCTTCCCCACTGGAGGTAGCATGTGAAATTTTCTTCTTACATAAAACAAAGAGGAAATAAAGGAAGGGTTTAACAGCACCCTGGAAGAAAGGCTATGGAAATCCAGAAGAGGAAAGATGATTGGGATTCTCCCCTGTACACTATGGATATGTTTTTTATTACCATTGGTTAATAAAGAAGCTGCTTTGGCCTACAGCAGAACAGAATAAAACTAGGCAAGAAAACTAAACTGAATGCAGGGAGAATGAAGGCAGAGCCAGACAGATGCCTTTCTGCTGAAGGAGAAAGACACCAGAACCTTACCAGTAGGCCACAGCCTCATGGTGAAACATAAATTAATAGAAATAGGTTAATTTAATATGTAAGAGCTAGCTAGAAATATGCCTAAGCCTTTGGCCAAACACTGCTGTAATTAACATAGTTTTTATGTGATTATTTGGATCTGGGTGGCCAGGAAATGAACATGCAGTCTCTGTTTACAAAATGGTGCCTACTGTGTGGCATGGATCCACATAAGACCTAAAAAAGCTTAGAAAAAAATGAACAAAATAAAAAAAGGCTTCTAGACCCACAAAAAAGGGAGCCAAGCACAGCTTCTTGGTAGCTGCTTTTTTTTTTTCAGAAAAGCTCTATATGCTGGCAGCTCCTTTAAGAGAAGGTTTCTTCTTTTTTTAAAAAAAGATTTTTTTAAATTATTTATTTATTATGTATACAATATTCTGTCTGTGTGTATGTCTCTTGGTCAGAAGAGGGCACCAGACCTCATTACAGATGGTTGTGAGCCACCATGTGGTTGCTGGGGATTGAACTCAGGACCTTTGAAAGAGCAGACAATGCTTTTAACCTCTGAGCCATCTCTCCAGCCTGAGAAGATTTCTTTAATCAACATTAGAAGCAAATATTGTGGCTCCTTTAGGAGACAGCTTTCTGGTCCATGCTGGTGGCATGAATGGCTATGGCTGTTTTGGAGCTTGAGCAAGTTACTTGGTGGCAGCATGGGTTAACTGTTTCCCTGAGTTGAGGTAGTGAGCATGGCTCCCACCCAGCCATCCCAGAGCTGGGGGTGAACTACCTCCACCATGTTAAAAGGACAAGAGAAGTGGAGCCAGCATCCAGGGCCACTGTGACCACACTGCTTACCATTTCAAAAGCTCTTTTTGTCAGGAAAAGATTTCAGATACACAATAGGACAGATTCAGACATTAAAAACCTCTAAATGAGACACAGTGTATTTAAAAAATGTATGTAGGTTTGGTCAAGAGAGAAAAAAGAGTATAGACAGTAATAAAAAGAAATAAATAGTTTTAAAAAATAAAATGAAGTATTTAAAGAGACAGTAAAATTAATATAAAAGAGTACACACAGTCATAGAATAAAGGAGATAAAAATATTAGCCATGTAGAGATGGAATATCCATGGAGAGTCTGGATTATGTGTATTATTGTGTTTTCTTTGGATCTTTTGACTATTACTGCGTTAATTGCTGAAAAAAATTTGATTCTGGGGGCTGTTAAGTTAAATCAAAGTGCATATTTTAAAGGTATCTTGACTTCAAAATTTGAGTCCAAGTATTTGTTACTTTGGAAAAGACATTCTGCTTGTTTCTACAGAAGATGAGAACCTGTGGATTTTGCAGGCTAATGTGGTCTGATGGAAAGACCCCCTTGAAAGGTCTCCCTAAACCCTAAAAATACTTTGCCCAAAAAATAGCAGGAAGTAGTTTAGAGAAAACAATGACCAAATTTCCAAAATAGTTGCTTATAAATGTTGTTTTATTTAAAGGGGGTTGATTATAATTGGTTAATGGTCATGGGCAAAGTCTTTATAAAGAAAAATAGGGGGGATTTGATATAGAGATGAATACTTTACCTTGGTATGGACTTTGGTTTATTGATACAAATTTAAGGCCAATTTTGTCATATGTATATTTCTACTCTTTGTTTAAGGTATCATGTTTATACAGCTTATTAAAAATGCAATGTATAATTTAAAATTACATATTAATAGATATTCATCTATAGTGGTCAAACTTATAGTCATGTCTATTATATTTTCTAGATGCACAGACATATATTTTAGATGGATAGGTATTCTTCAAATCTTTCAAAGACCTACAGAATATGGTATTTAAAAGGTTTTAAGAATTTAGGCTTTTCTCAACAGTGAGACATGTCAGCTTCTGGCAGCACCAATTACTTCAAAGAGGCTGATGGACATTGAAGAAACTCCTTATGGAATTTGCCTTCAATTTGACAAAGCTAGCCATTTGGGCAAGAAACTGCTCTTGCCCGGACTGCTTGACTGTGTGCTATATAAACTGGACATGCAGGACTCACCAAAAAATGACTGCTGAAGTTGCCTAAAGAAGGTGAGATAGTCCGTCAGTGTTCCTACTTCATGAAAGAGTCTGACAGACTTTCTACAGGATACAGAAGTGACTGATAAACTGTCAATATAGGCAAAACACTCTTTCAAATTTCCTGCTTCATGGAAAAGTCTGCCCCAAACTCTGGATTTGTAGACTGAAGATGGATGTCCCAACATTACAGAATGACTTTGGGTGAGTGTCCAGGCAGCAAGATGTCTCTATCTATTCTAGAGTTTAGGAAGTTGCTTACAATGTACTTCCTGTTTTCTTAGGTAATATTATGTCCTTTTGGGGCCTTTGATGGCATTGAAAACAGACAGTTATAGACTTCCTTAGTTATAATAAAGGATAAATTAGGTATAAAACTTTAGACTCACAAAGAAATATTGTAACTGTAACTCTTGCTTGATACCTATTTTGTTTTACATAATTTTACCATGTTAATGTTAAAAATCTTCCTTTTTATTTAGACAGAAAAGGGGAGATGATGTGGGATTCCCCTCTGTATTCTATGACTATGTTTTATTACAATTGGTTACTAAAGAAGCTTCTTTGATCTATGGCAGGGCAGAATAGAATTAGTCAAGAAATCTAAACTGAATACAGGGAAAAAGAAGGTGGAGTCAGGCAGATGTCATGTAGCTGCTGAAGGAGAAAGATACCTGAACCTTACCTGGTAGGCCACAGCCTTGTGGTGATATGTCGATTAATAGAAATGGGTTAATTTAAGATGTAAGAGCTTGCTAGGAATACACCTAAGCCATTGGCCAAGCAGTGTTTTAATTAACAATTTGTGTGTGTGTGTGATTATTTGCGTCTTGGTGGCCAGGAAACTAATGCACAGTTTCTGTTTACAGAGAGCTATATCCTTCTTTGTGAAAAACGTTATAAACAGCCCCATTCTGAACTTTGCATGTTGTTTCTGCAGTAGCCTGTGATTTCCCCAAGTCAGCTATGATTTTAATCACATGGTGTTCATTTCAGGAATGTAAAGCTACTGTTGGGGTCTTTCATACTTAGCACAGGCTCTGTAAAAGGGGACCAAGACATCTTAACAAACTTAAGGAGTAAATTATACGAACCATGTGCATTAAATAATCAGATGAAATATAATGCATCTAGTTAAGTGGATTTTTGTTATGTGTACATATTTGACTGTCTTTGTGCTTGTGTGAAGGTCAGGCACTGCCCACTTTGGTTGTTTTTAAGTGTGTGTGTGTGCCATTGGTCAGGTGTGGAAGTCAGAGAACAGCCCTTAGGATCAGTTCTTATTCTACAGTAGGTCTTGGGGATTGAACACACAGGCCACCAGACTTGGAACCAGATGCTTTGACCTGCAGAGCTTTCTGATGAGGTCTACCTTGTTCTCTGAAATATGTCTCACCACTCTGGAACTTCTCCAGTAGGCTGGCCATGAAATCCAGAGACCTCTTAGTCCCTGCCTATGCCTAACTGGGATTGTGGGTGTTACCATGACAGTCTTCATTAAGGTAGGTTCCGGGAAGTGAACTCAGATCTTTCTGTTAGTGGGGCAAGGACTTATTGACTGAGACATATCCCTAGCCCCATAGAAAACATTCTCTATATAAGTGTGTACTAATAAGTTACATATGCTCTCTGCTATTCAAAGCAGGTAGTGGTCTATATTGTGAGAACATTCACTCAGCAATGATACTGTGACTTTTAAAATCATCATGTCCTTTGTGGAGCTTCCAAACAAACTCTGTGCTGTGATAATTACTGTTTGGGGCTCTCACTGTGAAAATTTAGTGGTTCACAAAAAGCCATGTTGTTTTGGTCCGACATCAGAGACATCAGTCTGTGCAGTTAATGAGGTTAATGGGGGGGAGGGTGGCAGATTGCCAAAGTTCCTGACGTTCTAATATGTATTTTATTTCTCTTTTGCTTTTATTTTTTGTTTAACTAAATTATGTTATTTATCCAAGAATGTGTCATCTATGAACAGAGATTATTACCCTGTCAATCATAGAATTTAGCTGATATTTTCCTGTCCAAAATATAAGAAAACATCAACCCCAGATTATTCCTTCCAAAATGTCTGTAAGAGTCAGTAGGAATATGTGATGGGTTGCCTCACCTGCATCTTTTCTAACGGGTAGGTTATCTGGCATTTGAAAATTGTCAATCAAGTCAGGGAATGGCTGCAAGAGTTGGAAAAATTCGAGGGGAGATGAAGAGGAGCAGTCACCGACTCTGTGGATCTAAGCAGGGAGGGTGGAGAGAGACAAACAGGCCTGAGTCACACTCTGGGAGGTACAGTATCTTCTCAACAAATGGCTATGACAGAGTCTGAGGGTGAATTTTCAACCCACTTACAACACTAAGAGCTGGCGCGGAGCTACTGAAGCTTTAATTGGCAGATAATTTGCAGTATGCCCTCAAATTAGATCCTGGTTTTGTGCTCATCAAATGAGATTATTTAACATTGCTACAATTTTAATTCTTTTGAGTCTCCTTAATGCCCTAGTACAAGAGTGACCTGGGCTCAAGACTAAATCAATTAAGGTTGAAAGTGTATCAGTGAGTTTTGTTATATTAGCATGAAAAAGAAAGTTGTTAGAAGACTTTTCACTAGCAAACAAAAACAGAGGGAATTGCATTGACAGTCTTGTCTCCTCTGGGTGCTTGGATTTTGTTTTCTTTTTGATAGACAGACAGACATTGAGGGTCTCTAATAAGAAGTTAATTTCTGTTCTAGTTTCCTTTCTAGTGCTGTGAGAAAATATCCTGACAAAGGCAACGTGGAGGAGGAAAGATTTGGGGGTTACTGTTCTAGGTTACAGCCTGTAACTGCAGAGAATCCACAGAGACAGGGAGTTGAGACGATTCAAAGAGAATTAAGCAGAGAGAAACAGAGGAAGCCACGCTGCTTTCCTGCTGCTGTGCTTACCTAGCTGTCTATTGTTTTCCATAGTTCAGGATCCTCTGCTCAGGGGATGGTGCTGTCCACAAGGAGCTTGGTCTTCCTCTATCAGTTAACAGTCAAGAGATTCCTCAAAGAGATGCCCACAGGTCAATCTGATCTAAATAATCCTCTACAAGACCCCTCTTCTCAGGAGATTCCAGTCTGTATAAAGTTGACAATTAAAGCCAACCCTCACAATTACAGCGTTAACCCTATTTCTGGATCAGCATCTGTGTACTTGCCCTTTAAAAAGTGCTGAGAGTAATCTTAAATGTGTAGTGAATGCAGGCAGTTATATAAAAAGGCACAAAGGTGCAGAAGAAAAGGAGGGGTTGTTAGGTTGCTGATAGTCAAGGAGGTGAAGCAGCTTTAGCTGTGCTCTAATGGGGGAGAAGAGGGGCAGAGGTGAAGGATCTGCTAAACTGTCCCAGCACTGCTCCAGGATATGTTAGGATACATCTTGAAATTGTGTTTTACATGCTACTGGAAAGAATTGAAAATAAATAGACTAAGATGACATTAAAATCAAGCCACTGGTCCCAATCAAACCACAAGGTTGGGGAAAACCAGTCCCTTACCTTGAAGGAAGCCCCTCCCTACCCTCTGTCCCCACCCCACCCTGTCTTCCTCTCAGATGAAAAACATCTGTAGGGACTTTGAGAGTTCTAGTATCAAATCCAGTATCAAGTCTTGTACAAGCAGAGCTGGTTGGCTGAGTTTAGCTGCAAACCACATCTTGGAGCCGAACCTTTGCCATTCACTTGTTAAACAGAATATTCTAGGTGCTGGATCCCGGGGTCAGTGCTTGAAGTGGTCCCTTGACCCCACCATGGTTTGCAATTGGGGAATCTCGGGTACAGTTCTCAGCTCACATAGGTAAGGCTCCTGCTCAGAAACTCTCAAGGTTGCTCTAGAACTTCCTGTTGTCTTGACTCAGGTTCTCTCACAGTTCCAGAATCTCTCCACAGGTTCCTCCTGGGGCAACTGACATCAAGTGACAGACAGTTTCTGACCATTCCCTACATGCATATTAAACTTTGTTTATCTCAAAATAATTCTGAATTATTATTGCCAAACTATTAAGTAAGACTGTGGCAGTTAGCAGGTGGGAGGTTTGAGTACTAACAGGATCAGTTAGTTCAATGACAGGGTTTTGAAATTCCTCCATGTTGACTGTACTGTACTGTATGTAGCATCTTTTTTTGTTTTGTTTTGTTTTTTGCTTTTTGTTTTTTGAGCAGGGTTTCTCTGTGTTTTGGAGCCTATCCTGGAACTAGTAGACCAGGCTGGCCTCGAACTAACAGAGATCCGTCTGCCTCTGCCTCCCACATCTTTATTCTTAGACATGAGGACACAAGACTTTCCTTCCTTTCCTTCCTTTTGAATTCTGTCCTCTATCTTTTCAACAAAATTACCTCATCAATAAGCCCTAAAACTATATACACATGGTTTTCCTTCTGAGCTCCCCATTCCCATTCTTTCATCCTTCCTTCTTATGCTAATTACTAAGTGTGTCCAGATCATAAGACTCTGTCCTTAACCATAGGCTCCTGGTGACTGGGGAGTCTCTCTTATTCCCTTCTGCCTGGTACTCCTTCAGGAAGGCAGCAGCTACATATGTGGTAGATCTTTCAACTTGAGGTGCTGGGCTATCTAGGACCCCTTTACTGAGACCTGAAGGGTTTCAGGAACTTACCCTCAGGGTTCTGCTAAACCTTCATCTTCTGGATTCCAGAATTTCCTTCAGAGGGATTTTCCTCCCTTGCCTGTGTCCTTCTCCAATTCCCCTCTTGCTAAATACTTTTTTGAATGTAGTATCTATACTCAAAATAAATTCCAGAATTCACTGTATTATTATTTATCACCAGACTACAATGCATCCTGCACTATCACCACATAGATTTATTTCCATTAATCTTATCTCCTTAAGCCATTGTCTTTGGCCTTCCTTTGGCCGATGTTTCTTTCCTCCTCTGGTCTATACAGCTGTCTCAATGGTAAGGCTCTTCCTAACAACAGTCATTATAAAGATCACTTCAAATGTCACTCTCCTCTCCTGTCACTCCTCTGAGGTGTGCCAGGCTCATTTCCTTTCTTCTGACCTTGTGGCGCTAAAACTACCCTGCTGTTGTACATGCCACTCACTATCAGCATCCATGCCCAACTTCAGCGCCAACCTAATGCTTCTCAGCTCAGTGACAGTGAGCAGAGGACTCTACTTCAGCATTTCAGCTCCTATCCCATGTGATGGGACCAAGTCTGCCCTCAAGACTGCAGAGAGTGCAGAGAGCGCAGAGACATGGAACACCGTCTGCAACATGACAAGCAGTCAGTGTGGTCCTTCCTCTTCTTTACGCTGTCCTTTACACTCTTATGTAGCTACCCAGATAGAAATGACAACCAACCACATTATTAATTAATTTGAGCTTGGAATGTGTTCAGAAACCCTCACAACAACAATCTCTACTTTAACAAAGATATAGGAGCTGAGGGGCTAATTATCAGGGAAAGATACTTAGCAGTTTGTCCCTACAGCAATGCTTCATGGTCAGACCTCCATGACCAGTGAATTCCAGAAATATGGATACGTATTCCAGCAGCACACAAAACAGGTCAGCATGAGGGGTTAAATGCCCTAAATCTCTTTGTTCAACAGTCTGAATTTAAAGCTGAAAGCTTTTCAATCTCTAGCAATCATCATAATCAACAGCTTTCTGCAGATGTTTACAGCTGTTTATTTTCTTCTACCTTGCTCTCCTTTCAGATAAAGGGATTTCAGTTTTGGGAAACTAAAGGTTTTGGCAGAAGATGATAAGGAGGTTTTTGGAGTCTAGAGAGCAAGGCTGACCATTCTCCTGGCTGCACCTATATCAGACATGATGTAACTACTATAAGAGCATCATTCTGGACCCTTCAGTGAGTCTTGAGAAAGGATCCAGGTCAGAGATGTTTGGTTCTCAGATGCTCATAACCCAGCTGCCTCTGCCTCCTAGTTTTCCTTTGCATGCTACTAACACCCAGTTATGCATAAAACACAAGTTTCGAGACTGGAGGAAAAGTTTTATTTCATAAAGAAAGCATTGATTTCTGCAACAAGAAAACAGCAATTAAAGTCTCTCGTGATTCTGTCTCACCCCAGTCAGAATGTCTGTCATCAAGAATACTGATGACAGCAACAAAAGCAGAAAAGAGAAAACAAGCATCAAATGTTGGCAAAAATGTGAGGAGAAGGGAATCCTTATACACTGCTGGGCGGAGTTTAACTGGTGTGGCCATTATTGGAGTCAGCATGGATGTTCCTCATGAAAGTGAAGCTAGAGCAATAGTGTGGTGTGCTGATTCCACTCCTGCACTTGTTTCCAAAGGATTCTGTGTCAGCACCACACAGCAGCCTGCACTGTTTATCACTGCGCTACTCTTAGGAGCCAGGATGTGGAGAAGAGATGTCCATTAATAAATACATGGGTAGAAACTTGTGATAAATTTACACAATGGAATTACAGTCTGTTATAAAGAATGAAATGGTCCTGTTTGCTGGAAAACAGAATTGGAGAAGATGGGATTGGAGAAGCCAAATAAGCCAGACTCAGAGAGTCTGTCACCCCGTCTCTCATATGCAAAGTCCTCCTCACCCCCACATGAGTGTACACACATGTGTGTATGGGAGAGACATGTCAGTAGATGGGAAGCCATAAGAAAGGAAGATTTAAGGTGGAGCAAGAGAAAGGAATGGAATAGTCTTTGCTCTCCGGTTTCAATATAAAGATGTTAATTAAAAAGCATATGTATTAATGAGTTCTCCACCATTCTGTAATAATGCAATAATGTCTCACTTCAACCAAAATCCACTTCTCACCTTACCTATTTAAAAACACAGCTTACTTTTAATCTAATTTTGTTGATTCTCTTGACAAAAATGTATGGAAACTTATGGTGGTTGAAATGAGAATGGCCTCCACGATCTCATGTGTCTGACTTCTTGGTCCCGGTTGGCAGAACTATGTGGGAAAGATTAGGAGGTATGGCCTTGTTGGAGGAACTGTGTTATTGGGGGCAGTCTTTGAGGCTTCAAAAGCCCATACCATTCCCAGTTCTCTTCCTCTCCTCTCCCTTCTCTCTTCCTTCTTCCTCTCTTCCCTCCTCTGTCTCTGCTTTGTGCTCATGGAACAGATACATTCTCAGCTACTGCCACAGTGCCATGTCTGTCTGTCTGTCTGTCTGCTGTGATGCTCCCTGACTGTCACGGATTTTAACCCTCAGGAACTATGAGTCCCTAGTTAAATGCTTTCATTTATAAGTCACTTTGGTTGTGGTCTTTCTGTCACGGCAGAAGAAAAGTAAGGCAAACTCTAAAACTTTGAGGTGAGATGTTTGAGATCCTAACAACCCCTGGAAGTTTTCTTGGGGACAAGACTGCCATTTCATGTCTCTGAATATATAAAACTTCTGTACAGTCACACAGACCTCAGAAACATTTGAGCAGCAGAGTAAGGCAGGTTTTTGTTTTCCACTGGATGCCCTCTCCACTCAGTTAGGTGAGAGAAAATAAGAATCCAAAACGATCAGTAGTAAATTATGATGATGCATTTAAAACAATTATCATTTCAGGTGAGGTACACCTGCGAGTACCTGCCTGCTGCCGGCCTCAGCTAGATTCAAACACAATCCAGATTCACTTTGCAGTAATCTTTATCTTGAGTAAATGTACTCAATTGCAGCAAAGGCAACTCCAGTCCTTGTAAATCACCATGGGCATTTGCTGGGTACCAGTTCTTAAGCATTCACTGTTCTGGGTTGGTACCCTGTGATCTCCACTCTGGCAGAATCTCACTAAATGTCCCTGTCAATTCTAAGGATGAACTAAGTCAAGACCAGAGCTCTCAAGAGACACTATCTTCTTTATAACTTTTTGCTAAGAGGATGGAGTAATCATCCCAAATTATCAAATCAGCATAACGGGGGATGCTGATTTTTCTTGGCCAGCAAAACTTTGAAACAAGAACATTGAAGGAAACGAGTCTTGTGATTCACTCCTCTCAGAATGGCGCTTAGCAGAAAATATGATCAAATGAAATTAAATTTCAATTTGACCCAAATTTTTGCAAGATAAACACACCTCAAATGGAGGGTGATGGCAACCTTATTGCTGCTAATTGGACAAACAACCCAAGGCACCATGATTATAACCTGGCAGCAGCAATGGCTTGTTTAGCAAATGGCCTGAGCCTCTGCTGGGAGCATTTAACACCACTTGTATTTTGAAATCACGGACTGCATCTACAGGCAATAAAGACTGTTATCTCTTCGATTCATTGCAGTCACAAAAACACCCAGTTGGTTCAGCTAGAACACATCTGCCCAGAGAAATATTTACTTTTGGAGCCTCCTGGGTATGCTTTAAATTTCTCCTAATTGCTACTCACCACGTTCTAAGCTTAAGTGCAGTTGGGACGGACTGTAGGTCTTTCAATGCTGAGAAGTTTGAAGCTATACAGTCAGAAAGAGAAACTCTCTCCAAGAGCTAGCTAGGCATTTAGGAAGTGTTTCCCCTTCCTCCAATTGCAGATAAGCGGCTCCTGAATTGTGAGGCTTTCCTTACCACTCATTGGGCCTCTTAATAAAACACAGGAACAGTAAATGTCTCTCAAGGACCACTAAGAGAACGGCACTCATGCTTCCTGCCTGAGAATTAAGTTTTCTCAACTACCAAAGCTGTATCCTCTGGGCACCTTTTCAAATTATGAGGGTAGCAAGCATTCTTATCCAATGTAAATGATGAGAAGAGTAAGCCAGGGAAAGGCCTGTTTTAGAGGAGCAGCTATGAATAATACCTAACAGTTCCAGTTCTCAAAGAACACCCACATTATGAAGATATTTTAACTGTAGTTTTCATTTATCCTTTGATAATTTCATATATGTATATATACATAATATATTTTGATCATACTCATTCCATACTCCCCACCCCATTGTCTCCTGGACATCTTTAAATTATAAAGATTTCTTAATGAACATCCCTGACATGTCTTGCTTTTTCCACAATCCCTCCCTCTCACCATGCACACTTTAGTTGATAGTTTAGTTGATAGTTTCAACACAATGGCCACTCAGGGGCTTTACACAGATTAAATGGATCACAAGACAAGAAAAGTCATGATTCTGGGAAAGGAACAGGAAGGAAGGAGTCTGTTGATGGGACGGAAGAGAAAGCAGGGAAGAGCAATCTGAATACAGTACATACTTCTATGAAATAGGGAAATCAAGTCGACAAAAGAATGAAGTGGCAGAGTTCAGAGAGGTGACTGAGAGGGAGTGGTGACCATCTGTCCCAGGGCTATGCACCAGCTGAACGCATGCTTCTCAGGGTCCCACCTGACCCCACAGTGCACCCTAACTTGTCTTCCTTTAGCTTCCTGTCCAAAACCCAGAGCTCTCAGACTTCTCAGGAATCAGCACAAGAGGGGTTGGCCTCCAAGCTGTCACATCCCTCATGATTTCCACATCAGGCCCTCTCAGCTCCTGGTCTGGACCGGAGGATGTGTATGTCTCAGCAAACACAGATGAAGGAAAGTCAGGGAAGTCTCTGAACTCATTTATTTTCCAGTCAGTCTTCCGGTTCAGGACTATGTCCTTGCTTTTAGTTGGAAGTATAGAAGAATCCAGACTAGTGTTAAAAGTAAATAGCTAAGAAAGAGCTGGACAGTCCGCCACATGAAGAACTGTGTGCCAGCCCTGAACACTTAGCACTGTCTGAATACCAGGATGCCAGCCCAACTGCAGAAGAGGATGTGCGGCTCGTACTTCCTTGCACCCGATACCTATGAGCTGACACTCCTAGGAAGCCTCTCTCTTTTTCCTAAGTGTGTGTGCTATGTACCTACTTGATTCAAGAGGACAACCACAGGTGTCAGTCTTCAGAAATTCTATCCATCTTATTCTTTGAAACCAGATATCTCATTGGCCTTGGGCTCACTAGATTACCAAAAGACAAAGAGATGGAGCCACCATGCAGGGTAAGGTTTTTACATTCTTATTGGGATTGACATCCACTGTCCCTCTGAGAGGAATGCCTATCACCAGTGACAGCTACGTAAAGTCAAGAACAAAGTCTCCAGCAGTATCTGCCTTCAAGTTCAAGTTCCAATGTGTGGAAGCATTGCAGAGGTCACACCTTAAGGTGGGTGGACAGTCTGACTTGCAGGGCCTTTTCGATGACATGATATCTGAATGCAAGCCCTGTGACCTGTAACTAGATGGGTCTGTCTGTGATGGGCTGATACCCCTCATATGCTCTGTTATTTGAGCTTTGCAGTGAAACACACCACACTGTCATTCACTCTTATGGCCCCATAAGTCGCCTCATAAGCCCCATTATTATCCAAGCACTTTATTCATAGAAAGAAAGTAAGATGAAGAAGCAAGCTGGGCTTGTCTTGGACCTAATGGAATTTGCGGTCCAGCAGGAAAGCCAGCGTCGAACACGCACACCGAGGGAAAGCCTGCTGATTACATGGCAGTGAGAACTGCAGTTGCTGCTTCGATTAAAGACGGTGACGCCTCCAAGGGGGAAGGTCTCAGACGACAGTGTCCAGGGAAAACAAGCTTAACTCTGACAGAGGCACAATTAGGAAAGCAGAGGGAGAGGAGACACTATAGACGGCCATCAGTGTATGGCAGGAAGACTCCCTGGACAGAGGCCAGCATGGAGTGACAGTCAGCTGAGGACAGAGACACTGAAGTGGCCAACAGAGCCACTGATCAAGAAAGAGCCAAGGCAGGAAAGAGTCCAAGGAGCCTGAGTCATAGGGTGCCCCTGTACTCTGAGGTAGGAGGCCCTGTCCAGTCTTTGAACGGCAGTCCTAGGCTCTTGTTCTACATGTATTCTTATGGTCATGGAAAGCTACTTAAGGGTCTTTGAAGGAAGGAGTGACATGACTGATTATCAGCACGGGGCTCAGTGGCCTCCTGCACCTTCTCCCCATCCTCTGCGTAAGCTCTGGCTAGACATGGAGTGTTTTTGTGTCCAGACAGTGTGTCCACCCTAGCCTGGCTCATTCTCTCGACGCAGGTGTGACCCATTTATAAAATGCTCTTTCTCTTTTGAAACCCAACCCATCTCCTCTGCAGATGTTATCACAGTGTAAATAATCCAGCTCCCGCTTTGCCGCAGCTAAATTCAGGAAACTGGTGTCATGAAACATCGTCTGGCCCCAATTCCCAGGAGCTCTACAAGCTGGCTCAAAAGAAACCTGATATGTCAACACTGCCCATCTCCCCAAACATGGCGGTGCAGCTCATTAATAAAGTACTTCCTCCCCGAGGTAATCTGAGTATCTGCTAACAGGATACTATTTGCAGCATTTTGTTAATAAAGAAAGAAGCAGGGAACATGGTTGCAATTCCTTTCTGGGAATATCCC
Organism: Bramus lutescens; assembly: GCA_001685075.1. Classification (NCBI taxonomy): domain Eukaryota; kingdom Metazoa; phylum Chordata; class Mammalia; order Rodentia; family Cricetidae; genus Bramus; species Bramus lutescens. The sequence goes on from LOEQ01005336.1 coordinate 59,660, forward strand.
CATGGTGATTTGATCGAAATAGGACAGGGAGAGTCCCTGGTTTTGGTGCTGATGGGCTTGGAGTTACCAGAAACTTGTAAATTACAATGGTCATTTTAAGGAATTTTCCAGAATGGAAAGCAGTTATTTCAACAGAAAAGGAATGAAATGTCCTTATCATAAAAAAATATACCTTTGAAATAAATGACAGCCTGCCTATGCCTCAAAAGCATGCTGACAAAAGGGAAGCTAAGTTATCAGGCAGTAGGAAAAGATACTCTCAGCGAGCACTAACCAGGGTAATGAGAACATGGAGGAAAGCAATGGTTCTTGTAGGGTCTCATAGCTAAGGTGGCCCCCTCATGAGAATGGCCGGGCCTCTGCTTTGACTTATATGTCACAGATAGGAAACGGGAAATTCTCTTCTGTGGTGGTAGAATTGGGTTTTGGACCTGATCTATTTTCCTACTGCCATCAGTACTATGTCTTTTGCTAAGCACTGTTAACTTCTTTGGTGTGTATAAACGTATTTGCAGGTATGCATGCTCACAGAATCCAGAGGTCAACCCAGGGTGTCGTTCCCTAAAGTAGGCTAGGCTGTGGCAAGCCTTTGGAATTCATTTGATTCCACCTCCCTAGAGCTGGGATTTAAGCACCTGCTAGCAAGCCCAGTATTTTTGCACAGATTCTCGGAATCGAATTCAGTTCTCATGCCTGAGTGGCCTGCACTTTAGCAGATGAGTGATCACCCCAGCCCATATCAGTATTAATTATTTACAGAACTAATAGATGGAGTAACATGCTTTCACACACCCATACGCTCACACTTAGAGCTTCATGTGAAGAAGACTTATTATGAATTAGGTACAGGAATTTCAACATTGAAGATTTCTTACAATGACCTGCACTTAGAAAGTGTGTAGCATGGTGCTGGAAGCCATGGTTACCTTTCTCAAAAGCATATTCTTCTAACAACATAACCTGTCTCAACTCACAATAAAATGGTTAGCCTATTTTGTCCCAATCCACAGTGAAAATGAGGCTGTTTTTCTCATGTGAGCCATGGCAAAGCTGGTGATGCACAGAGAGTGAGATGACTGGTAAGTCGGAAGCTTAACACGAGAATGGCCAGAATCCGTGTATTAAAATCATGGCGGGGCAGTATTGGCACACGCCTTCAATTCCAGCACTTAGGAGGCAGAGGCAGGTGGATCTCTGTGAGTTCAAGGACAGCCTGGTCTACAAGAGCTAGTTCCAGGACAGCCAGGGCTACACAGAGAAACCGTGTCTCGAAAAACCAAAAAGAGAAAAAAGAAAATAAAATCATGGATACAATCAGCAAAGGTTTGCCTGGGTAACCAAGGAGGGGTATTGTATGCTGAGGACATTGCTATGTGATTGTGGAGGGTGTGGATTATTTTATCCAGTGGTCACAGGAGCTATGCAGGTTCAGGGCCTGCTCTAGAGGCTTGGTATCAGAAGGGATCATGTGAAATCTGGGAGTCAGAAAGTTTCCACGTACAGGTGGTCTGTCTAAAACCAGACCTGAATTCTGAACGGTCAGAGTCAGCTCTATATACAGAAACTGAGTCTCACATGAGATGGGAAGAGTTGACTTGGATGTTTTCTCACAGGGTATGGAACAGGGAGAAAGCATAAATAAGTGGAGAATGTTCTAGCTAAACCATGGCTGACAGCCCTGTAGAAATGTCTTGAAAAGCTAGGCGTGTTTCTGAGAAGCCATTGAAGCCAGCTATGTTTTACTACAGGCAATCTTCAGTGCTGTTGTTTAAATGTCTTGTTTGGTGCCCGACAGCCACATTTTATCCTAGTCTCTAGGATAAATGCTGCTCTGTTTATTGGTAGACGTTTGAACACAAAACCTTGTAAGAGTTTACTCCAACTATATGTGCATAGGTACTCAACATAATGATTGCTCTAAGACTTCCGGTGATCCTAGAGGTTGCTCCACTTCCCTGGTTTTACACATAGCAGAGAACAAGGCTTAAGAAAGTTAAATCACACATCTTGTAGGCAGTAGAGCCCAGACTCAAACCTCCATCGGGTGAGTGTGAAGCCCACATTATTTCCAGCAATCTGTCTCTACAAGAAGGATCCTTTGCAGTCTGGGGCCAATGTGTCTGACAATTACCAAGATGCCTGAAGGACAGACCTGCCCAGGCGCTTCCTGCCGCTTTTAGTGTCCTGTGAGGATCTGGTGTGTTCTTATGCCTTCTACCTTATGCATAGAGAGCACAGGGGTGCTGAGGACCCACATTTTTGAAAAAGATTCCTTCCTGGTTGATGGTCAATATCGACTGCCAGCTTTACAGGGTCTAGAACCATCATGGAGAAGCCTCTCAGCACGCCTGTTGGGAAGTTGAGAGATTATATTAATTGAGGTGAGAAGACCCACACTCAATGTGAGTGATGACACTCTCCTGGGGGCTGGGGGCTAAGGCTGGATGGGAAAGAGAAAGTGAGCTCAACGCTGTCATTCACATTGCTGTTTCTGGACTGGGGTGCGGTGTAAGGTGCTGCCTCGTGACTTCCTTGCTGTGAGAGTTGGTATTCTTTTGAACTGTGAGCCAGGACAACTGTACATTGCTTCCCATTGACTCATTGAACACATCAACAAGAAAAGTATCTAATACTCTGTAATAGAGAGCCATGGGTGTTTGTTGAATTGGATTGACAAACTGGAAGGAATCCATCTAACAACATCCTGTAAGGACCCCACAAGCTCCGATAACTTTGTTGTGCTGCCACTCAGCTAGGAAGACACTTGCTCCCAGATAAAAAAGCACAGCCCGAATTCCTCAGGCCAAGCAGACGCGGTGCTGCCGCATCTGGTATTTCCTAAAGGAAAACAAGGGTTAGGTCCCTGCCCTACTCTTCCCTGAGATGGGTCCACCTCTCTTTGCAAAGGAAAAGTTCATGCATCATCATGTGGCTAATAAAAAGGCTTCTGTGGCAGAAGTTGCTTACAACCCACTTTTTATGTGAGTCTGACATTTGCAAAGCAGAAAGAGAGGCAGAGAGAGAGAGAGAGAGAGAGAGAGAGAGAGGAAGAGAGAGAGATCACCTCAATGACATTTCTGTGGGAAAAGCCCCAGCAGCAGAGTGATAGTGGCAGTTAACCCCAGTATGTTTGCTGGTTTCCAGTCATTCCAGAGCCCTGGCACCTCTGGAAGGGGTGCAGAGGGAGAAAGGGCTGCCACCTCTTGCTAAGGATGACATCACTGCCCCCCAGCCAGAGCAAATACTTTTCAGGTGGTTCATCAGCACTGGCTCCTCCTCATGGCTTTTCACTGAAGTCCCAAGTGTATCTCTCCCCACTTCAGCACCCCGAGGTTCAGTGGGCATGCCTGGCCCAGGTGCTGTTTGGCTCAGGTTCTGAATTCCCTTGGAGGGCATGGGCTCGTGGTGCAGTAGTTTTCCTTTGCTGTTTTATTTATGTCGCATCTGTTTACAAGCTTGCTGGGGTTCAGTAGGAAATAGAAAAGGAGACTAAGGGGAAAAAAGAAGCAAGCTCACAGTATATCATGAGGTCAGTAAAGGGGCTGTGTGTCTGTGAATGCATGTATGCATGTGTGTTGGTAATGCATGTGTGCATGGAGACCAAAGGACAACCTCTGCTCTCATTCCTCAGACTGGCCCAGTTTTCTTTCTTAGCTGGATTTCTCGCTGGTGTTGCCTGGAACTTGCCATGTAAGTTAGGCTGGTTAGTTAGAAAGGTCCAGGGTCCACCTTTTTCTATCTCCCCAGATCTGTGAACATGGTTCATGAAGTGATGTATCGCCTATCGTACTAGTTCTGAAAGTTTCTTTATGTGTTGTGAAATTCTACTGAGAGTTAGCTGTGCCCAACATAGCAAAAGCCAAATTAGTGTCACAGACAGAAGTTAGGAGTGGGAAAGTAGTCATAACCTTCTTCATCTTCCAGGTGAGTGCAGTGAGGTCCACAGCCCAGCTCTCTTGGTCCACGTCTTCTGCTGCCATGTGAGTAACCTGTTCAGCATAATGAATTATCATTTTCTCTGGGCACACATCTGAACTCCATTTCCCAGTCTCCTTTGCACTGACTGGTGTGGCCATGTGACTGATTCCACTAATGGACTGTGAAGAGATAGGATCAAAGCCTCATTTGGGTGTCTTTGTTTTCATGATCTCTGCCTTTCTTCTTTCTTCTTATTTCTGCTGCAATGAGCAATAAAGGTTGTTTGTGGCTCAGCACCCTTTTCTTCTAGGTCGCTGACCACCTTTCCCCAAAGCGGGTCCACTGTGAGTTTTAAACTTTATCAGGATTACCACCTGGAAACTTCTTTGGAATATATTATAACAGTCCTCTGATTGCGTCTTTAACTTTGGATTAGAAATAAAAACCATGATACGCTAAGCTATCAGATGTCATCTGCCCCTTGTCAAATAGCCTCATAAACGATGTCATCCAACAGCTGCTTTCCTTACAGTGACTCCTTTCTCGTTCACAGAAGTTCTCCTTCCCAATGAGCTGTGGATTGACACATCTTGCCAATGTAAAATTTGTATCAAATGAGACAGAAGATTTGAACACAGTGTCCAGTTGGGAGGAGGCAACAAAAGCTCAAAATGAGTATAACTTCTAAGTCAAAGAAAAGACTGAATTAAGGGATCTGGCAATGTCTCTATCACCATCATACAATTGTCACCATTCTTAATACACAGGAGTGAAAACAGGCTCACGGGAGCCTGGTGAAGAACAGAATATGGTATCCCAGTTGAGTCAGACCAGAGGGCATGTGTGACGAGACTGTTTCTTTCCTGGCAGGTAGAGCTGACCGTAAACCAAGGTGGAACATAAACCAAGGCAGAAGGACTTCACCTTGACCTGACCACAGCTATCAGCAGTTGTTCTTGGGAGTTTGGTAGCTAGAAATGAAAGGACATCTTACTCTTGACAAGTGAATTTCAAGAGGTTTTAGACCCTGGGGAGGGACTTTTTGTGGAAAAAAAATATAGGTTGAGAAAGGATCTCATATTGTCGTTACTTTTCTTTCCTTTTGAGGACTTTCTTTTTCATTTCTTCTTTCGGTTCTATGAATTAGAGAGAGAACCCTTGGTACCTGCTAAATGTTCAAAGGTCTCTAGTTTTCACTGGACTCATTCTTTTGTGCTCAACATCTTACTGTGAGATTGCTCAACCTTTCCTTCCTGAGAAGTGAACCCTGAAGACAATGTGAGGTCGGTAGACATGAGGCTGCTGAGTTCAGAGATAAGGACAGCATGCGTGGGCAGGCTGGTCTGAAGCAATGCCATGTGTTTCTGAGGCAAACAGAGGTCCTTCTAAACTTTCCAATCTCTCAGTATTGAAATAACTTTGGCTAAATGATAGCATTGGATAAAAATGACCTAACAAGCCCTCACTGGAGCTGAGCATGGATCTACGTTGCACCTGACACAGTGGCAAATGAAACCAGTGTGAATCCTCGCTGAAGAGTTTTAGAGGAAAATGTTCAGAACAAACCCATGATCAAATGATTGCTTTTGTATGACATCTAATAAAATGAAGTTCAAAACAATAACCCATCTGTCCCTTTTGGGAATAGAGGGGCAAGAGGGGGATGCTTATTATGACCTATTTCTAAACCCCTTTTTTCTTACCTCCTTCAACCTGGATACTCAAGGAAACTATTTACTCAGTGCACCCCAAGTACGTCCCCTTGAAATTTGTTTTTATTTTCCTAGCTTTATACTTTGTCTTTCCACATTTACTTCACAGACTGAAATCTGAATTTTGTATCAGTTTCCACCCCAAATATCAATGCAACCTTAAAGTGTCTCCAGCTGGCTCAATGGCACCCGCTCTGCTATCCCTTTAGGCGTCGGTGGGTTCGTGGCTTTGGTGAGCTAATCCTTCCTCCTCCAGCCTGCCTTCTCACAGGCCTAATGAAACAGCTTCCTGCTTTGGAGCAGGACTTTATTGGAAGCATGCCCATAGGATGTGCTGAATAAAGAAGTGCTGAGAAGAAGTGCCTCCGTGGCCTCAGCACACACAGCGCACTCTGCTCAGCTCGTGGGTGCGCAGGGTTTTCCTCTCATTCACAGCTGAAAGCTTTAGGGCTGATCAGCCAGGTCCCGGCAGGGATGGGAGGACTGAGATGATGTGATGCCACATGACAAATGACTTAGCGGGCTGACAAACTCCGGAGATTAGAGCTCCCTGTTCCCCGTGCTTGTCTAATGTGTCTTCCTGTCAGGACCCTTGGAAACGTCACTGTGACATTTCCAAGTTTATGAACTCATCAAAAACAACATGACATCTTATAGGAGAGCATGGGACCTCAGTTGTCAATAGTTCAATACTGTCCAAGAGAATAACATAGCTCCAGCCACAGACAAGAAGGAATGGCCTCCAGAGGCCAGGGCAAAATTTTGTAAAATTTTCCACTCCCCAAAATTAGGAATACAGAAACAACTGGGGAGATGCTCCCCACCTCCAAATGTGCACCTCGTTTCTGCTGTACTCGGGCGAATGAACCAAGTTCACGCCCCTGACAGTGCCTCTTGTTAAGATGCTCTCATTCTGCTCAGCACGGCACTAGCTTGAGGGGGGTCAGTAGGAATGGGTGTGATGTGTGTCCTGGCCTGGCAGGCTAATATCGCTTGAGTAATTCCAAGTACAACAGTGGGGATATAAACAGAGAGGTAGGGAAAACATGAATCATGCGCTGGGATTTCACAAGACTCACTTTTCTGTGTAATAGTCACCACACTGGCAGATATATATGGCATGCATCTTATGTCTGCTTTCAAAAACAAAGAACCTTTGTATCTTCCTGTCCTACAATTCCTTTCTCACAGTCTCCACCTGGATTGTATAAAAAGCTGCAGTTTATTTTAGGAAAAAGTTCTATGCTGATTTATTGGTAATTTATAAAAGGCCTTTCTCCTGTTTCCAGATCCTTCTGAAACAGGTGCTTTTTAAAATCTAAGGACAAATGGGTTCTTCTCCACATCCAAGTGCATTGATGCTTCCGAACAGACCAGCGCAGATGAGAAAGTATATTTATTTAGGAGGACATGTGTCACCATGCTTTGCAGAAAAACCAAGATCAGAGAAACACCGTCTGTCACACACATTAATGCCCATCCACTATGCCTTCCAACCCATGTGTGCAGCCATGTCAACAAATCCGATGCATGTGGGGGTGGTCCTCAGAGGCAGGACATGGATCTTGGGATTGAATTCACTAAGGTTTCCCTCCATCTGGAAAGACCATCTTCTCTCAGAACGGCAGAGCAATGCTGCACCCATGGTTCAGAGGACCACATACCTTTCTGTCCCCGCTGTGTAACTACATTTTATCAAATCTTTCTGTGAACATTTCTGAAATAGTGAGTTGGGCTTGAAAATTGACAAATGGTATCTGAACTGCTCACTGCAGAGCTCTCTCTAGGCGAGGTCCCTCCTTACCCTTGATTACTCCTGTTCCAGCTCTCAACTACAGTCTCCTTCTGTGTTGTAAGGTACTTACAACACCATGTGCCGGACTTCTGGTGTTCAACTCTGTAACTGTTTGTGCTTTATAACAAGGAATCAAAGAATTTAAATAAAGAATGATTGAAACACACCAAACACACCAAACACACACAGAGAGGGGGAGAGAGAGAGAGAGAGAGAGAGAGAGAGAGAGAGAG
>LOEQ01005336.1:86616-103634 GCA_001685075.1 Bramus lutescens
GGCAGGTCTAGCACACTAGAAACATAATCTACTCCCCCCCCACATGTCCACATAGAGGCCAAAGGAAGCACTAGCCCTGATAGTGTTTTTAGGGTCCAGGATCCTTCCTTACCTTGGTGTTCTCCAGAAATGCTCTAGCAGGCAGCAGAACTTCACTGTCTGTCCTTGTTGAAGAATATACATTAAAAAGGAGAATCACAGTAGCAATCTGTGAATTATTACAAGGATTTTCTCTTGATTTGCATATAGTATCAACTCTCTAACTAGGATGAAGGCCAAAAATGTCTTCTAATATTCCCTTAGCAGAATGGCTTCCTAGCAGTCAAATGTGGGGTCCAGAAAATAATTGTGATGACAGTCCAGTCTTGTCTTAGAGGTTAAATATGCAATTTCCTCAGCTCTCTATCCTAAAGATGAATGACCCTGACAACGTTCAGACAAACAGGGGGGAAACTGGGTTATGTTCAGTGTGAGGGCACTGTTAAATTAGGCTCCCGGGGAATCCAGAGGCACTGATAGGCTGGACACAGGAAGGAAGATGAGGCTCAAGGTCCAGGCAGATCTGGCTGAACTGTCTCCTTACCTGTCCCATGGTTGCTTTGGATCAGTTCTCTGTCACAGAGGATGCTTTATAGTCCCTTGTTCAGTCATACAGGTGAGACCCACACAGACATCAGGGACATGGTCCAGGCTGGGCAAATCACTTTTCTAAGAGCTCAGACTTCAAAGTTCATCTTGTGAGCATGCTATTTGATCTCACAGTCTTCATTAGTACAGAGCTCAGTATGTAAGTATTACATGATACATGAACCTCAGGTTCCACTGTTATCTATTATTTTTGTTTGCTTTAGTTTGTATAGTTATATAGCATATACACCCCACTTCTGCACTTAAAATATATCATAAAAGGAGTGACGGCTGCATGTATGTAGAAGTTGTTAAACGGTGACTCCATATCAGATAAGCTAGGCACATCTTAGCCACAGAACTTCTTGTGAACTTTGAAAAAGGATATTTGAGAACAGATTTAAGTGCCTTGAGATGAAATTATCTTGGATTACCTGGGTCGACCATAAAGCAATGACAGCTGACACCATAAGAGATAACTAGGAGGAAATATGGAACACAGAAGAGAAAGCCAAGGATAGGAGCAGAGGTAAGGTTTACATAGCCCAATACCAAGGAATGTATGTGCTACCAAACCTGGACAAAGAAAAGAAGGGTTCTAATAAGAGAGCATTGCCATCCTTAACTATAGGTTTCAGACTTCTTCAGAAGAGTGAAATACAATTCTAATATTTAAGATATTAAGTTTGTGGTGATTTGTATAATTTATAGAACACTAAGAAGCTAAAATAACACACACACACACACACATATATATATAATAAGGAGCAGGTATTCAACATTTTACATATATATGTATTTATATATAAATAAATTAATGTGTCTTTATACACATGTATAAATATAGAACAAGTGAGAATTATCGTATTTGGTGAAGATTTGTTTTATCACATGGTGTCTAAACTTCATCATCACCTCAGGCCTCTTGACAAGGCTTTAAAACACTTCGCACAACCATTGACTGTGTGTCAGACAACAATAAAATATAAATTGAGAAGAGAAAAAACCATACAAGGCCATCAAAGGAATAATCATTATATACCAGGTCAAGTTTGTACTCATTGGATTAATAACATATATAACTGAATGAGAGACATTGGGTCTCTACATCATAAAGTTAAAGGTAACAGTCCCCAAAACTCTACGAATTGTCCTCTTATTTTTATGTGCATGCATTTAGAGTAAGCTTTCCTATTCCCAGCCAGCTCTATTAATAACAATGAATAGCTGCTGTGATGGTCATAATTAATAATTACTGAGCACTCTACAGTGACTCAGGCTCCACTCTGAAACAATGAAGCACATTACCTTGGTTAACAAATCTATATGGAAGTCCTCCCAGTGCTGCTATTAGGCACTTGGTTTTTTCAGATATAAAAGCATTCACTGTTCTTGGCACGATGAAGCGATTCTCCTGAGCTGATGTTCTTTCTCATTATGAGCAGGGTTCATCAGCTTCTGGCCCAGCTTTTGGGATCCACAGCTCAGAAGCATACCGCTGTACATATCAAGTCAGGGAGCAGGCAAGTTCTGCACTCCTTTGTGGGATTCTCTTGTATCCTCCTCATTTAGCAGAGACTAAATGCCCTGATGAGGCCTCTTCAATTTCCCTGGCCCAGTATTCTGAATGAGATTAAAAGGTGGTGGTGGTGCTGTGTGTGTTATTGTTGTTTGTTTGTTTTTTTTTTTTATCACAGTACTGAAGTAAAGTCTGTGCAGAATCGAGAGGGTTAAAAATGGAGATCAGGATCTATGCTGGGAGAGTGGGGGATGTGGGTGCTCCAAGGAGGAGGAGAAGTACAGAGAGGAATGTGAAGACACACTGGAAAGCTGGACCTGGCTTCGTCCACTGAACTCGTCAGAGCCAACTCATGCCCAGTGCCCATGCTTTCCCGTAAGGGAATTAAGAAATTGGATTTCCATTCCAGAAAACAAAGCAGAAAAGCAGCTAAGCCGAAGGAAAACCTACACAGTCTGAGAATGCAGGGTCTTCACTGTTTACTAGACAAGGAGGCTCACAACTGTCTGTGGTTCCTCTTTCAAGAACCTAATGCTCTCTTCTGACTTTGTGATTATGGAGCTGAGCCTTGCTGTGCCACATACTAACGCTTTTCAGCCACCTGAAAACTCCACAGAGGCTCCACGTCTGTAGAGTTCCTAGACTGCATTTCTGACGCCATGTTCATCTAGATTTAAATACAGTAGCTAGCAGTGTTTTTACTCACAGACTCCGAAAGTTCAAATGCATGCATAGCATAAATTAATTCCTTTAGAAGTAGCAGAAGAATCAGAAAGGTGCTAGCAGAACCGACAGCCATGATGCTGCATATATGAGATCCGAGTAAAGCAATCAGGACTAAAAGGATGCTCAGAGGAATTCATCTGGAAAGGTCCAGATTATGTTTGTGCTTTAGGGTAAGGGCATGTCTGGTAAACCATGGGAAGACCCGAGTGTTGTATATGCTGGCACATGTGTCTACACCATTCATATTGTTCAGTTTATCTGAAATTTTAGGTGTATAAAGCCATCTTCTCTGCAAGTTCAAGGAGCACCCCTCAGTTTGCTCAGAAGCCATTTTACAGAGATCTGTTTGTTGCAAAAATGAAGCTGACTAGGTTGCTGTGTCCACATGACTGCAACCCATCCTGAGGTATGCCTTAAACATCACATGAGCTCCATGAACATCACAAACCCCAATGGATATCTGTCACCTGGACAAGGAGAATATAGAATATCAAGGCAAAAAGGACAGTGTTCAAACAACATGTAGCTTTTGTTGAGAGTTCAGTTTATTTCTAGGAATTCTATCTGCCCAGCACACTAGTTCATTTATTTTAGAAAATACAAGCCTGTGTGTGATGAGGCTGTGCCATTTCTTGAAGCATGACAGAGTCAAAATCACTTCTACACTGTAGAAAACACCCAGAAATCCAACAAGGAAGGATGAGTCAGTCATCCAGCTTTGGCTTTTTGGGGATTTCATAGCTAAGAGCAGCAAAGACAGAGAATACCCACAGAACTCAATGCATGCTTAAATCACTGTGGCTGCAACTCAGTAAAACTGGAATTTGTGTTGCTGCTTGCCCAGCACTTCTCAGAGAATCACTGGTGACTTCAACAGCATTAATGAAGAGATATCCACGGCCACTGTTATTCTTCAGAAAGACTCATTGCAAACACCAGAGAATTTAACTGGATCTTTACAGCAGGAGATGAAGCATTTTAATCACCTTTGTTTAGTCCATAATGGGATAAACCATGTGAAAACAGAACTGGTGTTTCCTGGCCTCCTTGGCTGCTTCTAAGCCCTCTCCTCTCCCTGGCAACAGGAGAAAGCATCTACCTGTGCCTACATCAGATCTGGGGCTCTGAGGAGGAGCAGAAGGAAAATGTCCAGGGCTTTCTATAAAACCATCATTAGATGAGACATAGGTTTCTATCATATATTCTCGAGCAGACAACTGCTTGTTACAGACTGGGGCTTCATGAGAAGATGGTCTTTATTTTGAAAATTTTTTTCAACTGAAATAAAATTGCATCATGTTGCACCTTCACTTTCCTCCCTCTAGCCCTTCCCACCTACCCTAAAGTCCTCCTGTGTTCCTCTCGAGATGACAGCCTCTTTTTCTTAGAATATGTATATGTATACATATATGTGTATATATATTTATGGGAAACTTGAGTGTGTTTTTGTTGTTGGTATGTATGTGGTATGTATGTTAGTATGCATGTGGTATGTATGTTGGTATGTATGTGGTAAGTATGTTGGTATATATGTGGTTTCAGAAATAACTACTCAGCACTGGACAATCAAATAAAGAGTGTCCTTTCTTTTCATGTCTTTGTATCCACTTCTTTCTCAGGTACTTCTTTCTCGAACTCACACAGCAGAGTATTTGATACTGATAGATTTCTCAGTAAGGCTTTGCTATAGTGTGAGTGAGTCTTTGAATATTGGTCATCAGAAACAGGCAAATTGGAGAACAGAGGAATGATTATGAGAAGATATGGGCTTTTTGTAGTGACTGCCAAAAGTCAGTCAGGATGGGAACTTGGGTCCAGACCCAAGCCATGGGTAATATTGTAATTTCTAACTTAATTTATATAAGATTGGTCATTAAATTGAAAGGATTGATACTTACGTCTCATTTAGAGCTGAACACTCCATAGTCTATTACTCTTTGCATGTTGATCTATTGAAGGGCTCTGTATTGATCACCATTCACGACAAAAAGAAACTCCTCCAATGAGGGTTGAGAAGCACACTTTTCTGTGGGTATTATGATGAGAACATAAATTGTGCCAGTTATACTATGCCTACTTAACTGGAGAGAGGAAGTTTTCTCCAGGGAGGACGCTCCTGAAAAGCTGCTCCTTTTCCAGTGTGCAGTCCTAGATCTGCACCATATAGGCAGCACTGAGGGAAACTTGGTAAGACAGAGTGTTGGAAAGAAGTGAAAAGAGATGGGAGAGGAGTTGGGGAGAAGTGAATGGGCGTGCATCTGAACAAAACACTCTGTGAGTGTATAAAACACTCAATAAACAATGGTTAGAAATAAAGAGGTTGAGGCCACCAATGAAAAGACACATTGGGGTTGCTGCCATGTTTTTTCTGACAGGATGGGCCTCACTCAGCGATCCAACTTGCATCTCTCATCTGAACACTGAGAAACTGTGAAGCCTGAAGCAAGGACAACACAATCTTCAGTCAGTCTCATGCTGTGCTTCTGAGCAGAAAGCCTAACAGCTGTTAGGAATCTTGCTGACCTTGTTATTGCCTTTATTATATATTGATTTCTCTTTCATTGCGGATTTCTGTTTCTCAGAGACTGGTAAGTGCCCTAGGAGGCTTCTGAGAGGCAGAAACAAAACCTCCCTGTCTGACATTTTGATGGACTAATCTGTGGAGCTCTACTCAAGCCACTCTACACACAGACACAGGCACACAAACAAAACCTCCCTGTCTGACATTGTCATGAGCTGATCCGTGGAGCTCTACCCAAGCCACTCCACACACAGATACAGGCACACAAACAAAACCTTGCTGTCCAACATTATGATGATAAACTGATCCATGGAACTCTACCCAAGCCACTCTACCCCCCCCACCCCTCCACACACACAGAGGCAGACACACACACACACAGACACACACACACACACACACACACACACAGAGAGAGGCTATCCCTAAGGCTGTGAGTCCTTAAAGAAGATAAAATGAGAGTCTTGAATTATCATTTCTGGAGAGCTCCAGCTGGAATTTGGGTTACGGATATGGTAAAGAGAAATGGTAAAGACAAGTCTCTGATTCATAGAAAGAGTAGCCTCTGGGATAGCTTGACCTTAGCTTCTTCTGTATAGTCATGCTTTACAACCAAAGAGAGACTTCCTGTCTTCTCCACCTAGATGTTCCCAGATGGAAGCTGCTAGTGTAGAGGATTCTAAGGCTTTGTTACTGAGTAATGGCCCATTCGGTTTTCCTGAAGCAGCTATAGTCCTCTGTTGTGGAAATATTTACTTTGTCATAGGCTAGAACACTCTCTTCCGTGCGTTACAACACAAAAGACTGCATTTCAATCATTGCAGTAAGATCCGGAGAATAACCAGTTTCTGTTCTCTGTTAAGTGTTGGCTGAGCTAAACAGCAGCTCTGTTTCTAGAAAGATAAAAATGTCAAAGATTAGAGAGAAACAGCAGGCGTTCTGCAGGGTTTAGCTGTTGAATGAATGTCTGAAAGGTGCTTCAAAGTTAATTTAAGTAATTTTTAAAAAATTATACCCTGAGTTGAAGGCTAAGAACTCTTTAACTTCATATATAATTAAAACATAATGCTGAAGGCCTCATTAGACAGTTATTCCTGGTATTTTAATAATAAAGTAGAATGCCCTCATCATATGGCTTATTATTATATCTGAATGTACTACCAATTAAATTAGTTTTAGCAGAAAACGACAGCATGCAGCAAGAGCCTGAATTAGAAATAGAATCTTTCTATGACATTCTCCCTTCACCAATGGCAACACAAAAATGCTTTCTAAATGTTCACTGGGAAAGGGTCATAACAATAAGGAAGAAAACCTTACAACTGTGTTTCACGCTAGTACATGCTGAGTGGTGCCTGTAGCACAGAGTGAAGACTGTTGATGTGGCTTAGCCTGACCACCATGAAGAAACACTACAGATGGGTAGCCCACGGCAGGCACGGATGGGCTCACGGTTCTGGATATGGAAGCCCAGTGTCTGGTTTCTGAATACATCATTCGTGGTCTGTGGACTACTTTCTCACTATGGCCTCACAGGATTTTCATCTTGGCATGCTCTTGGGGCTCACGTGGGAAGAGATGGGGTTGCTAAAGATATTTAGAGGTCTCCTTTCTTTTCCTATGATCCTACTGGGTCAGACCCCTTCCAGTGAGCCTCAATCCCATCATTGGAACTTCTTCAGAATTTACAGTCACAATGACTATTACAGGCTCAGTGTGTGATAAAGTAGTCATACTGGGATTTATGGGTTCCGTGTGGTTAGAAGCTTAGCATATGGTCGAAGAGGCACTGGGATTCAGCCCATATGCTACTCAACAAAGAGTGTATACAGTGACTTGATGTTCTATGTCAGATGCCATCTTAGGCATAGAATTCTGACTGGCTCCTCTTGCTACTAGCCATCACTTGGGGAAGCTTCTGAATTTGCTATAACACTGGAAAAAACTGAACTAAGATCTAATAGAAAATCAGCTTGGTGATACAAATTCATCTGCGGATTTTGGGAAACAGATTATAAAAGAGGAATCTGGGTTGTCAAAGTAGTGAAGAGGCTGGAGTCCAATATGGATAGCACGAATACTGTCACAGCAGACCCTGCTGGTTACACCTCCTAGCTACCCATCTAAGACTTTGTTGCTAGACTCTCTGAATGTCTGAATCTATTGTCCTCTAACTAGGACTGCTGTGGCCAAGGAGGTAGTTACTACACAGTAGCCTTCTACTCTTTACATCCTTTACCTCCAAGACTCACAAGCAAGAGGAAATGAGCATGGTAAACAAGAGAGGAGCTGCTAGTCAGTATTCTGTATAGGAAGGAAAGTTCGTAACCAATCATCCTTAGGCCCAGAGCCTGCTACTCTTTCCCCACACCAGTCATCTGTGCAAAAGGCCAGGGATATGGATGACTTCCCAAGCTCTACAGACCCCAGCTTGATACACGAGCATTTGTGGAGTTCATCCAGGCAATAAATCAGTTCTTAGGATTTTGTCTGTAAAAGAATGCAGTGGAAATCACTATTTGACAACCTATCTGGCTTATGGTGGCCTGAGAAACACAGGAATCAAATGAACTATTTTCTACAAACACCCATTGGATAAGAAATAGCTGTCTGAGCTTCCTTGAGTCCAGGATTGAAAACTTTGTCTTCTATATTAAGAACTAATTGAGAAGGAAGTGATGGCTCAGTCCATACATAGAATGCATACGGAGAAGCATCAGGATCTGAGTTAGATTCTCAACACTGTGCAAAAGCACATGTCTCTAAGCCATGTACTGTGAGGATGTTGGCACAAGGGTCCCTGGAGTTTTTGGTCAGCCTGTTTAACCATCTGGTTGAGTGCCGGGTTCAGAGAGAGAGAGAGTTCCAGTATCAAAAAACAAGGTATTGGATAATCCACAAATACATCTGACATTGACCTCTGATCTACACACACACACACACACACACACACACACACACACGCATATCTCTCCATCTCTGGAATGCACACACTCATGAACATGCATATACATATATAGAGAGAATGGTAAACTGAATCTTGACTGACAACTTGCTAGAATTTAGTCTGTATGGAAACACGCCCCTGGACATGTCTATGAGAGACTTTCTAAATTGGGTAATTATGATAGGAAGACCCATCCTAAATAAGGCTTGGTTTTGTGGCTAGGGACATGGACTGAATAAAATATGGAAGATGAGCCAAGCAGCAGCTTTCTCTCGCATTTCATGACTACAGACACAATGTAAACAAAAGCCAAACATTTCTGCTGCCACACTGTCTCCACAGCAATGGCCTCCATCCTTAAACTGGAAACAAAACAAACTCCTCCTCCTTTAAGTGGCTTTTGTCAGCTATTTTGTCACAGCAGTAAGAAAGGTAACTAAAATGTCACATGTGTGATAATGCATTAAAGATGGCAGGAGATGAAGGACCACAGATACGCTGATCAAATGCAAACCACAATTGTGAACCTAAGACTTCAAACTGCTTGCGGTCAGTGAAGAGTAGCATTGGTGGCAGTGTCTTAGAGGACATGAAATGCTCTTTTGGAAGTGGTGCTGAGAACTGCCCACCTTCTCCATGTGCTCTCAGAGATACTGGTTCTCCAAAGACTGAAAGGAGACACATCTTGGCCCACCAGAGGCCTTGATAGGATTAGCGCCAAGTACATCTCCACAGGGAAATGTGGATGCAAATACATCAGACACCAGGAGACATGGCCTGGGGCTGCCACTGCACCTGCATTTGACAGGGTCAGAGGCTGCTTTCCTGCAGTAATGCATGCATGGTCTCTTGGTGCCTGCTTTCCCCACCTCTCCTCTCATGAGCTACTGTGCTAGTCTGACTGAGGACGTCTGACTTTATGCTGTGGAACAGAGTGACTGCCTGACTTGCAGAAACAGACCCGATGACAGGCAGCAGTGCTGGTGGTAGCCGGGTTTGGGGACTGATTATGTAGCTGTGGCCTGGGCTCCTGTCCTCGCCACAGCTTGTTCTACATCACCATGCCTGACATTTAGCCATTTGCTTCTCATTAGCGCCTTTCACAAAAGTGAGCTGGGAAGGAAGGGGACATGGAACTCAAATGATTGCCAGTTTGACAGCAGCAAAAGATATAAAACACTGTGGGCCTCTGGATTTTTTTTATTATCCATGGCACTAAATTATCCATAGCATGTCTGGGCCTCATTAGCATGGAGGGTGGGAGTCCAGGACTTGCTAGAATGGCTGTGTTTGCTCCACGGCAGATTATGTTGCTAACTAGATTCCACAATCTCACGGATGTTCCATTTCTCCTTCAAAAAAGATGTTTGAGAAAAAAAATACTATGAATACAATCCTAAAACAGCACCTATAAACATAGGCTCTCAACTGCCACTGTCACCCACAGCTATGCTGAGTGACTGACTTAGCTGACTTATTTTCCCCAAGAAGCTACAAATGCTCTATAAAGAGCATAAGACATAAGACAGCTATACACTGGAGGGACGAATAACAAGAAAGAAACATCAAACAAATAAAAACAAAACAAGCAAACACACTGGCGAGTGGAAGGGAAGCTTGGAGGTTTCCATGAGTTCACAACAGAGAGATCTCCAGTCTCTCGATGGCCAGCTTGATCAGATGCGCACTTGCTCCCATAAAGTATATCATGCAACGCTGGTCTACCAAGGGGAGAGGGAGGCCAGACTTTTCTCAGTGACCTTTATCTGTCATCCCTGCTTTCTGATCTAACACAAAAATTAAAGGTTCAGCAAGCAGGCTGCCATGGTGACCCTGGTGACAGAAGAGACTCAAGTCACCCTGGCAATACCTATCGTGCATGAGTAAGCTTAAGATCTCAGGGGAGACCACATAAGCCTGATCCCGTCTCTGTCAGTTAGGGTTTGTGGCAATGGGGTGGGAGGAAGATCACTTTGAAGTGAAGTAGCCAACTTTCTCTCAGGTTGAGGAAACATTCGGTTGACCTAGTTTCATGCTCAAGACTAAAAGGAGGGAAATAAATTGTAAAACTCTACATTTAACACCATTACCAATCTGGCTTCTTGGCAACTCAGGTTTTAAACACTCTGGCCCCAAAGGGATACGTTAGACCAAGACAGCCTGCTGGCAAAGCATTCTCTGCTATGTTTAGTGAGGATTCAATGCCTCAGTTTTAGGCACGTTGAGTCAAAAGTGAATATAGGCCACAGAAACTTAGCACGTGGGTAATTTCATTGATCTGAATGAAGCCCAGAGACTGTTGAAACTTCAGGTACATATGAGTGCCATCAACAGTGGTGGGTAAGTGTGGTATCCTGAGGAAAATTGGCCTTTAAGGAGGAGGGTGAGAAAACAGAATCCACGAGGATTCCAAGAAGTGAGTGGCAAAGAGAATGGGAAAGCACGGGCACCATGGAACCAGGGGAGGAAATTTCGGAATGGGCACGGCCAGGCTTGTGCATCTTTCACAGTGGATTGGCATGTTTTGCTTTAGCAGGGAGGGAGGGTCCTGGAGATTCCACGTGAACGTAGGCTCTCTGGGCTGCTGAATGCGTGTGAGGAGAGGGAGTCCGAAGCAATGCGGATAGCCGAGGGCTCTTTTGTCTAACAGCACCAGCATTTCTTAGGGATCTGGTTGAAAAGCTGAGGCCTGAGTCACATTCTATTCCTCTGAGCCCATAAAATGTGACTTGTGTATCACATATGCTTTCCTGGCCATTCTGATGGGCAGCTTGCTTGGGGGAAACAGGTTAGTTTTTGTAGATAGCAGAAAATAGAATGAGAGACATGGGGAAGAAGTCAGAATTAGATGTAGGCTGAGAAAAGGGTTGGAAGAGACTCAGAGACTCAGACACTTTCTTGGGTTGACGTTGGACAAGGGGAGTGGAGCTAAGGTGCGGGGAGAGAGATAAGAGGCCGAAGGTCCTGGGGATGGTCTCCACTGAACATATAGAAAGAACTCAATAAGTCTGAGCCGCCTCTCTTATCCTTTACCCTTTTGCAGGGATTTCTAGCTTAGTTATGAGTCTTTGAATTTGCTTGATTCATTTCCAATCACATTGATTAATAAAGAACGATAAACTGTAAGGAGAGATGTGGAGGAAGCTACAAGTTAATTAGCCTTGTTCCAGAGCAATACAGATTTAGTGGTATCTTAAGTAAAAACAAGCTGTACAGCTTTCTTTACCTTGTCAGCCTTTTAATCCTGAATGACTGAGAAGCCAAGCCGTCAAAGAGCAGAACATAAGTTTGAGTATATTAGGAAAAAAAGTCTGTTGCACTACTCATGAGTTCTGTGACAGGATCACTTCCAAAAGGAACTCCTGCAGGGTGTGTGTGTGTGTGTGTGTGTGTGTGTGTGCGCATGCACATGTGCGCATGCCTGCATGTGTGTGCATGCACACCTGCATGTGCACGTGTGTGTATGTGTGCGTGTTTGCATGTGTGTGTGAATGGACACCTGCATGCATGAGCACTC
Organism: Bramus lutescens; assembly: GCA_001685075.1. Lineage (NCBI taxonomy): Eukaryota > Metazoa > Chordata > Mammalia > Rodentia > Cricetidae > Bramus > Bramus lutescens. Next base: position 98,474 of record LOEQ01005336.1, read on the forward strand.
GTGTGCGTGTCTGCAGAAGACTTTTGTACTAGTCTCACTTCAGAGTCTCTGGCTGTTAAGTCACCACTTTGTCAGCTGCACACACATGACATCATAACATGACAGCAACTGGGATTAACATTACAAGCCTGTGTGGGATTAAACGGGTGAAAAAAAAAGAACGGAATAGTGGATGATCTCCTAAGCAACAAATGTGCTTTTTCCATGGAAACATTGCCTTGTGGAAAATAAAGAGAAACATAGATAATAGATGCAGGTACACAATAGAGCCTAAATATAGCATCCAACTAACACTTTGTCAATTGCAATTTAAAGACTATTCAACCTACAAGAATAATCACTGGAAAAAAGCTTCCACCAGTTTAATTCTCAGGAGCTGAGGGAGAGATACTGTTCTTGACACCAGTGATCACACATCACAAAGCTCACAGCAGAGGGGAAATATGAACCAACAAGATATGGGGCCTGATGTGCTTCAATAAACACCAAAGACAAGAAGCCTAACTTATTAAACCAGATAAATTATATGTAGATAATTAGTACCATAAAATCTCCTATGAAGAGAATCAAGATTTGAAATAGCAAAGCTCCCCAGGAGAACACAAGATAAAATTTACATTCTAAGAGGTAGTTAAACAGTGAACTTTAAGGAATTATTTGCAAACCACAACAGCATGTAAGTTGTGAGCACACACAGTATACACTAGTAAACACCCTCTCTTTGACAGCCCACCACAGGCAGATCTTTTGCTCTGTCTGAGGTATCCACTGTTCAAATTATCCCAGAGAATAGTAAAATGAGGTTGGCCCTGTTTATCCAGTTGTACGGTGGCAGTTAGGATCTTAAACACCAAGTTGCTCAGAGGGTATCAAGCTACAGTTGAGACCCTCCCCCCCAAAGCCTGACACTCTTCTCATGGGCCTGGGTGGCCTTCACACAGCCTTGTTTGCTTATGAAGCTGTTCAGAATATGAGTTCCTGGAGTCTTTCATGATGAATGTCAACTCCTCTTTATAACGCTGTCAGCCCACTTAGCAACAGCATGAACCATGTTGTGTCTACCATATCGTCATCAACTCTTAGAGGAGGGGAGAATGTCAAGAGAGTCTGTCCAGCTCTCTTGTTTCATCGTTAAAGGAAAAATGTTGAAAGAGTAAATTCCTGTTATATAAGTGAGACTAGAAGCCTAGTTTCCCCCAGTGCTCACATCACCTCCTGTCTCCACCATACACACCTGGGTCCTGAGCTGTGCTGTTTCTTCTCAAGACATCATTCTCCAAGTGAGCAGCTCTGTGCCCAGTCATGTGCTTTTTCCATCCGCATTCAACAAATTCCAGGAGAGGTGAAGTCAGATAACATAATATAGTGCAAATCTCAGGGAACATTTAAAGAAAAGGTGCCAATTCTGTGGAGTGTTTGCTAATTGAGGGGCCCTCAGAAAGGCAGCTTTCTTCTCCATTGCTCTACAGTCCATCCTGAAGCCATTCCTCCTATGTGGGATTCCAGTCTTCTAATCAACAGAACCTCTAGAACCATGCCACGAACCCTATCTGCTCATGGAGAGCCACTCAAATGGCTGACTCCCTTGCTAACCTCTGCACAAAGGGATTATCATCTTTCATCGGTGACACTTGTCAGTGACACACTACGAGCTACGAGCTTATTACAGACAAACCTAAAATAGGAACACCCCTCTGAAGTCCTCTAGAAAGGAGGGCATCCATGGCACATTACCCACAGCTAATGAGAGGGGATTTTCCAATGGATTAAACTTTAGAGAAGGGAATCAGTGCCCATCTCAAGGTTTCCTAACTAACATCAGTTCCCCTTTAAAAGTCATCCATTTTCCTCTCCTCAGAGTATCCCGGGGTGCATGCAGCTGCATTGGATAGCTCCCTGGGGTGAGGAGATCATCTGTCCTTCATCCCAGGGCTTTTGAACGCCTGCCCCTTCATTCTGGAGACACTCAGGAGCTTCTGGGCTAGGATGTGAAGGCACTGGAGCGACAACCTAAAATACACCAGCAAACTTAGCAGGAACAGCATTAGACTCTTTGTATTTATTCTTTTTAAAAGAACACATAAGTGGAACTTCATTCTTATTTAAAATTTTTGTTTTTATGATTTTTTAACTTTATGGTCTTTCTACCTAGCAAAAATTGATGCATTAAATTCATGTTTGAATCTCTCTACACCAACAGTTCTTAGGTTGTTCTTTCTCCAAACTCATTGATTAAATAGAAATTAAGCCTAGTTACCAAATTATATCCCAGTCTTCAAAACTATTATCTCAATTGTCTTTCTTTAAAATGAACTCTCCATAATAATTCAGACCAGTAGAATTCCAATGTCTTACTTAAACTGGAATAAAAAACAAGCTGAGATCAATCTGCAGTCAGGTTCTGGGGCTCCTCCAGGGAGTATAAAAAAGACTTTTCCAGAGGAGTACTTGGTCTCTTTCCAAACCTCAGGCATCCTCCAGCTAATCTTCCATTAGATGTCATTTGTTTAGTTCACTTCAAAGCTTTTGCTACTTTCTTGCATTTTTCTGAAAACAGGGAGTTATCTGTGGAAATCATTTTGTCAGGCAATTTGGCAAGTCGCTTACAATACTCATCAATTTCAGTACTTTAATTAAAGCCAGGAAGTCCCCTGACCCAGTGTGGTTCTCCTGTCTGGGTCACACTTCATCTCTACCTTCAATAGGACCCAATAATTCAAAGTGACAGAAGAGGGGATTGTCAGCCTCGGGTTTACTAAGTGTGCCTTGGGTTTGACTAATGTCATTTTTCTTTAAAATTGTTGAAGGGGAGAAACATGTTTATTGACCAGGTCCCTGGCTGTCTCCTGCTCAGCTCCTCAGTACAGCACCAAATGGGCACAGCCAATGACAACGTTGGGAAATAATGAACTGAGGGCATGCTAGCGGAGTGTGCTTGGTGCTAACTTCAGCAGCATCTCCGCTGTCTGGACCATTGGTCTAAATGGTCTAAGTTTCACTGGCAGCTCCAGTTGACAACATGATTGGAAGGAGTTTTCCTAGGCTGGTTATACTGGCCTCAGGTGTCTTTTTTTNTTTTGCAATGACAGCTAGTCTTAGGGCAGGGCAGTTAAAACTCAGATTATTGTCATCCAAGCAGAATGACTTTGAAGCTATGGAGTCTGACAGACTATATATGAGCTGGGCAGCCTGGAGTTTCTCCACAACCCCACTCCCCAAAGCACAGTCAGAACACTTAAACTATAGAGCAAGAGGATCACAGCAAGGTGTTGCACAACATAGTCTAAAATTCACAGAGGCAGACAGCCTATGCCCCATCACATGCCCTTATAGCTAAAGAAGTGCAGGGCGGAGATTACAGCTGAGATCTAGTTCATTCCCCATGTACATAATCCCCTCTCGCAGTCTATCTCAAGCAGTCACCTGACACTACTCTTAAGGGTACACTGTATCCTGTTTCGAGAAAGGTTCTCTCTACATTATCAAATCAAAGTGAAGAACATTGGCTTCATCTACTACAAGAAATATTCTTTCAAAAGCAGAACTTTGGATGTAGACAAAAGACAGGGGTATGGTGATCTGAAGAGGCACAGGGGTAAATATGACTTCTTACCATTCAAAACATGTTGAGCAAGTTCTCCACTTAGAATCAACATGGCTGCAGCACTCGTAGATTTATGTCTTCTAAAACCATGGGATGATAATTGTCTGCTTCTGAAGGCACCTGGTTGGCAGTTATGTTATATTAGCCATTGCTAGTGAGCTGTGGAACGCTCTTTCTCATCTTTTGACTTTGTTAGGTTACTGTCTCTCACTTTATCACTCTAGGAAATTATGGAGACCAGGAAAGATGGTCCAATGGTTAAAAGCATTTGCTGTTCTTCCAAGGGACCCAGGTTCAGATCCTAGCACCCATTCTGTGGCTTAAAACTACCTGTGACTCTAGTTTTAGGGGATAAAATGCCCTCTTTCCGAATCTGCACATACAGTACATATATGATGAACATACATGCACTCAGGAACACATATGTGTACACAATATAAATCAATATATTTTTACAAATGATTGACTTTTGATTACTCTGAATTCTCATGTTTGCCAAGAGGTCTACTTTGCTGAACTATTTCCACATACTCAGTGTAGGTCTCCTGGCTTCAGGGTGGATGTAGTGGCTTTAGTCAGCATGCCACCCCCTTCAATGTGTCAGCTTAGTCAACAGCTGGATCTTTATCTAAAAATCATGCCCCAGCTTCAACTGGATGTTTAATCTCACAATTTTAGCAATTCTAACTTTCCCCATCACTTCCCTCCATTTCCAACTCTCACCTTCCCCTTTTCTCTAGTTCATTTTTCTTTCTTATTATGTAGCTTGTCCTGTAGTTACCAGTAACTTTGAGTTCCTGATCCCCCTGCCTCCACTTCTCAAGTGCTGATAACTCTTCATAACTGCACTGTTTTTCTTTCTTTGTCCCTTAGTGAGCACAGCACCCCACAGCTACAGATAGCTGTCTTTCTCCTCAGGCATCTTTTCCTCATCCCAGAAGGACTTGATTCTCTGTCTGGATTGCGTCCTCAGCAGCGTGCATGGCTCTCTCAAGACTTGCTGAATCTCACTGCAATAGCTTCTCACTCGTGAGGGTCTTGGGAGTGGCCCATGCCTTGTTTGCCTTTGAAGCCTTAACTGTTTTAGTATCTAGCATAGTAATCAGCTCACAGCAAAGAGTTCATAAATATCTATTGTGAGGGGTGGAAAGTTTTAATATTTAAAAGCAGTACTTCCATATGCTATAATTTTAAAAGCAATCACAATATGCAATCTTTACTCCACAATTTATTACTCTTTCTAATGCAGTAAGAAGTAAATTATCTTACTTGCCTACAAAATAATGTGACAGAATTTCAATTTCTTTGGTACACATACCCAAAACTAATGAGTTGGCATAGCCTATGCTAACCCATCTTATTTAAGACCAGGTCTTCAGCTCCCTTCTAAGTCACTCCAATGAGCAAGTTTGCAGTATAAGTGCCTCTGTGCTGAATGGTTAATAAATCACTGGAAGGGGTGGGCCTGGGAGAAGGTGGATATTAAATGGAGTAAGACAAGATACCTCCTTTGGCTAGCTCTCAGGTTACTGGGGGAAATTCATCCTCTTTTCTGTA